>VNJQ01002229.1:0-136589 GCA_008042515.1 Drosophila truncata
CTGAATTTTTTATTATTACCCTGATTGTTCCTATGGCAGCTATAGGATATAGTCGGCCGATTTTCATGAAATTAAAAATAAAATTCTGAAAGAATATTAAGTGGCCAAATCTCAAATTTGATAAAAATATGTTAAGAAACAGCGAAGTTATGATTTTTTTTATTATTTTTCTGATTGTTCCTATGAGAGCTATAGGATATAGTCGTCCGATTTTCATGAAATTAAAACCGAAATTCTAAATTAATTATTAATGGCCAAATATCAAATTTGGTGGAGTTTTGTTGAAAACTGACAAAGTTATAATTTTTTTTCGAAATTTTTACCGATCGTTCCTATGGCAGCTATATGATATAGTCGTCCGATCCGGCCCGTTCCGACATATTTACGAGTGAGAGTATATAGAAGACTAACTGCAAAGTTTCATTCAGATAGCTTTAAAACTGAGGGACTAGTTTGCGTAGAAACGGACAGACAGACGGACAGACGGACAGACGGACATGGCTAGATCGACTCGGCTGTTGATGCTGATCAAGAATATATATAGTTTATAGGGTCGGAGATGTCTCCTTCACTGCGTTGCAAACTTCTGACTGAAACTATAATACCCTGCAAGGGTATAATAACTATTTCAAAATTGAATATATGAATTGTTTAGACTTGAAGGAGCCAAGTATTATAAAATAAATAATATTTTTGCAATGGTTATAAGGGCTTTTTTTGCTGTTTTTTTTTTCATATATATTTATAGTGTAATTTAGGTTATTTTGTACTATAATCTTGCAGTGTATTGAATGCATAAGCTAATTTTATTTCCATAGTCATTTACTTAGTTAATTCCAGTCTTAAAGTCAGCTGCTCAATATTCTAAAATGTTGTTTGAATTTTTTTACTATATATATCGATTATATCGATTCAGTTAATTTGAAATTATACACAGATAAAAATGTAGAACGAAAAAATCCAGAATATTTTTCTAGATTTTGGTGTTTAAGCGTCTTGAAATTTTCAAGTATGACTCGGGATTAAATGGTCTGATTAATCCTGTTTCGGGATTAAATCGAAATCGTATGTATAAGCGATCTCGGTGTTAGAGTTATCGATGCCTTCGTAGCCGAGTTGGTAAGCGGCCGGTCTGCCAATTCACAGGACCCGGGTTCGAATCTTAGCCGGGACGATAAATGTAATTAGGCTTTTATTAGCGATTTCTTTCCTAGTTTATATTATTTAATAATAATAACAAATTATAACTCTAGAATTACAGATTTAAATAAAAATTCTGTCATGTCGAAGCTTAAGTGAAGCTTAGTTTAGTTGAAAACTAGTTGGGAATTATAGATAGTTTAATTACTGGATAAGAGGGTTAATAGTTAAAGGAATAATTAAATTTAAATTACATTTGAATTTTTAGTTATATTTCAAGCCTAATCGAGATTGAATCAAGAATTTTTGGGATTAAAATACCTAAGAATGGTCGGGATTAAATAAAGAATTTCGGGATTGAAAAAAATAAGTGGTTTCATACATTTAATAAGAAAACCCGTACTCAATCAAAAATCATTCCCATCTGGGATTAATTTCGCCAACAATATCCCGGATTTTTCTATCTGTGTACAATTATACAAATACAATGCAGGAGTTTACCAAAAAATTAGCATTATAAATAAATATATAATAAAATAAAAATAATGAAACCAATTTTGAAATAGTTTTCGATCCCTGCTTTAGGTTCATCTACCTTTGAAGTAACTTAATTCATCAACCTACAGTATTTTGCATTGGGAGTAACACCTTCGTAAATAATAAATGAGCTTGAGTCAAGAAGTGTCCCCGTCTCTGCCCTCTCCAACTCAGCGGCCTCCATGTTTGGCTGAAGTCATCGCTGTTCGCTGAGATTTTCGTGGAATTACCCATTGATTGTTAACAAACGAAATTCATTATTTACGTCGGAGCAAATAGAAATTATCAATTTGTTTTGCCCTAAGGCTGCTGAGAGCAAACCTTCGCTCGGTTCGCCCCATTGATGCGACCAATGGCGAGGTGCTGATTAGGAGACGGACAAGGGGTCGCCGGAGGCGATTTGCGGCTCCGACATCGAGATCCGCAGCTTTCGCACTGGCAGCCGACTAGTCGAAGTGCAGCAGTAGTCGCCAACGGACGTGAACGTGGGCGCACTGAAATTTCCATACGTAATCGCAACCAAGTGACATCACCATGAGCTCACCGTCCCAGCTGCTGGCCCTGAGTGTTGTGCTGGCCATCTGCTCCCTGGGCCAGGGTCAGTTCAAGACGGCAGGCATCAAGACACGCCAGCCGCCTTCGGGCAACCTCCAGTTATCTGGAAACACCACCGAATTCAACCAGAGCGGCTTCAACTGGAGCAGCTACAACCAGAGCACTTATGGCTGGAACACCCAAAACCAGACCAACTACATCTGGAGCAACCACAACCAGGCAGGAGCTAACCAAGGATCCAGTAACTTTGTTCCGGCTGAAACATACCAACCATCCACCCTGCCGCCTCTTTATGGACACTATGTCCAGCCGGTGACAATTCCGGCTAATCGCCGACCCCAAGTCCTCGACGAAACGGCGCTTTTCATCAATAAGACTCGATCTGGGATGGCCAGCGGCATCTGTTTCAAGGAAGTTCCGTAAGTTTTAATCGAAGGAACACATTTTTATGTACTCCTCTCCACTATCACCCATATCAAAGACCATTCGAAAACAAGGCAAACAATTAAAACAGTGAACTAACGACCTCGACTTCCTCCACTGGCCTGATAATTAAATGTACATTGATAGTAAAAGCTAATAAAGTGAATGAATTTAGTATGCAGTTTCATACTCGTTTTGTGCAAAGTGAAGCTTCGAAAACCGGCACACTGTAACCACTGTATAAGTGCTCTCATTATAAAAATATTTAAAAATAATGAACCTTTTTTTTTGATAGTCTTTTGGATTTACAATAAATTTAAAGGTACAACAACTAAAGAATTCACTTAATTTCATACATTTTTCAAGGTTTCTTCCCTGTTTCTGATTAATCTGATATGGAATGTTTTAGCAACATATTTTTTGTCTTTTTGAAATTACTAAACAATCAAATTAAATTAAAACCTATAACATTCAAGGTAACATTTCTTAACAATTATTTTTACCTGATTACTCATGCCTTACCAAAATTAAAGCCACACATTTATATGGTAATGTACAAATAAACCCAACTCCTGCAACTCTTACAGCACCGCTTCGCTCCTGCGCAACTCCCGCGACAAATTCGTGGGCAACGGCACCACTCCGGACATGAGTCGCATCGAGGTCTGCTGCGAGGGCTACGAACGTAATCCCCACATCTACCGCCGCTGCGAACCCATCTGCGCCGACGACTGTCCCAATGGCATCTGCACGGCGCCCAACACCTGCGTCTGCATTCCCGGACACGTGCGCACCGCCGAGGGAAAGTGCATCTCCACCTGCCCGCTGGGCTGCGGCAACGGGGTGTGCGATGAGGCCAACGAGTGCCGCTGTCGCGAGGGCTACTCGCTGGACCCGGAGACCCGCAAGTACTGCCAGCCGGTGTGCCGCCCAGGATGCTCCTTCGGTCGCTGCATCGCTCCCAATAAATGTGCCTGCCTGGAGGGCTATCGCCTAGCCGCTGACGGAAGCTGCGAGCCGGTCTGCGAGAACTGTGAGAACGGCAGATGCACTGCACCAGGCCACTGCACCTGTAACGGGGGATACCTCAAGCTCCAGGGTCGCTGTGAGCCCATCTGTACGATGTGAGTGAGCTTCGATTTGAAAGGAGAGCAAAGATCTAAATCCTATTTAATTATTTCCCTAACAGACCCTGCAAGAACGGACGCTGCATTGCCCCGGACGTCTGTGAGTGTGCCTCCGGGTTCGAGTGGGACCGCAAGTTAGCCGAATGCCAGCCGAAGTGCGACATTCCCTGCCTCAACGGTGTCTGCGTGGGCAACAACCAGTGCGAATGCAAGCCGGGCTATGTGAGGGACGAGCATCAGAGAAACATCTGCCAGCCCCACTGCCCCCAGGGATGCCAGAACGGCTTCTGCAGTGCTCCCAACTTTTGCATTTGCAGGCCGGGATTCACAAAGAGCGGCATCAAGGGACGCCAAACCTGCCAGGCCACCTAAGCAACCGTCGGACGCTGTCATGCTTAAGCTAACCTTGCAATCTTTATTGTCTTGTCTCAGGTAAAATTAAAGAGACGCCCAATGAGGGCATTGAACTCGTAACCCAGCTGGTGACTTAGGTGCTTTCTCTGATCCCTGGTGGAGACTTGCCGGGTAAGTTCCTGGGGCTTCAGGCAGCGGTCCACGAAGTGAGATTCCCCCGGAGGACAGGCGCAATGTCCCATCTCGTCGCAATGGCCATTCAAGCAGTGCTGCTGGGACTGCCCGCAGCCGCAGATATTTGGGGCTAGACAGCGACCATACTTTCCGCAGGACCTGTGAAAGTTTAAGCCATGAATAGCATCTCCTTATCAACTTCGTTACCAACCTCTCACACTTGGGCTGGCAGCCCGAGAGATGAGCTTCGTATCCCTCAAAGCAGCGGCAGACTCCGGGGGCGATGCACACTCCATTCCCGTGGCCGCAGTTGTCAGTGCACTCCGGCAGACAACTGGTGGTGTTCTGGTCGTAGCGGTAGCCCTCCCTGCACTGGCACCTGTACCGCGACTCACAGAAGCCATTCTCGCAGGTGCTAATCGTTTTGAGAGATTTATAGAGAGTCATTTTTTGATCAAACTATGCATACTTACATGTAGCACTCTGCCTCGCAGACATTCCTCTGCGGTCGCTTTATGAATCCGGCAAAGCACTCGCACTGATTGGGTGCCGAGCACTTACCGTATCCGCAGTCCGGGGCACAGACGGGCTGACACCCGAGTTCAGAAGTGCGACGGTAGCCAGGTGAGCAGTCGCACTGGCCGGGCGCCACGCACTCCTCGTGGGTGCCACAGGCCTGCGAGCATTGCGGCCGGCAGAACCTGCGGGTCTCCTGGTCGAGCGCGTAGCCCGGGTGACAGGCACAGGTTCCGTTCAGGTAGCACCTGCCGTGCTGACATGCGATCGGGCAGGTGTGGATGCAAGAGCCGTACTCATTCCGGACAAATTCTGTAAAGCACTCGCATTGGCCGGGAGCGTGGCAAAAGCCATTGCGGCAGTTGTCCGGCGAGGACTCCGAGCAGTCCGGCACACATTCTCCGGAGTAGCGGTCACGTCGGTAGCCCAGGCAGCAAACCTCGATGCGGTGATAAAAGATCGTGGAGCCATTGCCGCGTGGCACAATATCCTTCTGGGTTTGAAAAAACACGGCCCTGTAATCGAAAAATCTCTACAATTGCGCTCTCTTGGGGTTTCCCGTGCAACTATCAAACTCGAATACAAAGAGGGGCATAAGGGTCAGCAGTATAGATATAGATGGTTCTCCGTACTTACGGCACCTCGCGCTGGCATAGATGTTGCTGCCGCTCGCGGGTCAGGCTCAGCGACTCGAACTCCCCCGGAGTCACTATGTCCCCGTAGAGCTCGAGCTCCCCGGAATCGGCCTCGATCGGAGCCACCAGTGCCAGCAGCGCAATTAGCAGAGCCAATGGTCCCCTCGACAGCATGCCGCCTGTAGTCTCGAGCTGGGGTGTTGTAGAGCGAATGAACGACCTGCTGGGGGACTTCGATGTACTTGGCGGGCTTATCAGCAACAGCTCTCGTTCTCGGATGGCGATCGACCAAAGCACTCAAGAGAATTTGTGCAATTGTAGTTTTTTTTTCATGTTTAATACGCACAACTCTCGAACTTTAAGCTTAAAGTCTCACAATTATAATGTTTCGTATAAAAATGGTTCCCAAAAGGTTAGAGCGGTAAAGTGGGTATTTTTGATACCATTGACAGTTTATATCCAGCTCTCAGAGTGGCAATACATACTTTCCTACTACTTATATTGTGAAATAAATGAAGTTTTAGTAAATTCGAATTAAATTGTTGCTGTGGCGATGCATTTCTTTACTTGGATTGCTCTTTTGCTACTTCTATATGTGAAAATCAATGGAATGCAAACGGCAGCATTCTCACACCATTTACACAAGCCAAAGTTGGAAATTCCTACACAATTCGTAAAGGAAATGCCGAAATATTCATCCGACGTATCAAACATCAAGGAAAATACCTTTGACAAAGATTCAGCCAATACAGCAGTTCCACAAATTAAAGGGAAAAAGTTTAAACTTTCTACAACATCAATTCTTGGATTAATTGGATTATTGCTCGGAATAATAGCCTTTGCTGGTTATCTGCGTTACAAGTATAACCATCGTACTTCTTACAATCGATGATCACCTTGTGCCAGGAAATAATTAGAAACAAACGCTATTTTTTCAAGAAGTTCCTAGTTAATAAAAAGCAGAAAACTATTTTAAAATCATTTTATCTACATTGTACAGGTATTACATAGACCATCAATTATACTTTAAATCCATCAGAACCTAAACCTAAATCTTTTAGAATAGCATAGAATACATGAGTATGTGAAAAGTAGAATGCATAAATGGCTTTTAAAACTATTATTTAACCAATATTTCGATATTTATTATATCTACAAAATGTCTATGTCTGAGTACGGCTTTAAGATATAAAATTTGAATAATATATTCGAGACTGCTGACTTGATGTCTTCGGTTACCCTCAGAGATGAGCTATTCTCTTGGCTGTTATTTGGGCGGGCACCTGTAGAAAGTTTGAGTTCTGTGGCGGAATTATCAAGTGGGTTACATGGTGGGGTCGCTGAGGGGGCTGATGGCCGCCGTTGATGAATTGGTCACTTCGTGGCATCGATGGCGGCCTGGCCGGCAAGAATGCGGAGGCTGTTGTGGAATGCTGAACGTTTTGGTGAATTCGTGGCTGGTGATGATGATTCTGATTGTGGGGATGGGTATTATGATGCTGCTGGTGGTACCGGATCTCGTCGTACAGATGCGAGTCCAGGCTGCCCTTGCGCGACTTGGGCGAGACCACTGAGTAGAGGGACTCCTTCCTAGCGTAGGCGTAGGGCGGTGTTTTGATCGACGAGTTGTTGCTGGGCGTGTCATACAACTCTGTGGGCGCTGTTTTGATAATTGTAGAATTAAGTTAAATTTGTTAAAGATTATCCAAATGTAATATAAATAATCTTAAACTAAAAAACTAAGAAAGCCTCGAGTTATTCCCGCCATGGGTTGGCAAACTCATTTTCAGAAAGTTTGAGTAAAATTTCTTAATTTCCGTAATAGCAACTTTAAGGTCGGCTGAGACACTTACATACCCTCGTTCGAGTGGGGCGTCACCGTAAAGACCACCGGCGGCTCAGGCAGCGGCTCGTGAAAATTCTTGCCCAGGGCCGAGGCCCCAGTGAGAACCACCTCGGGATTGGTGGGCAGATTGGTAACCGAACCATTGGCATTATAGACGCTCGCCTCCTTGAGGTGATGACGGCGGTACACGTAAAGAGATCCAGCTATGGATATCAACAGGAGCAGCATAATAATGACCAGCATGGTCACCAGGCCCGACTGGTGATCCGCAGGCGCCTGACTCGTTTTGGTATCCCCACCGACGAACCCGGCCAGGTGCTCCTGCGGCGAGGTAATTCCGTTGGTGATGACGTGGATGACCTCGGGGGCTGGGACCCCAGCAGCTGCCGCGGAGTGCAGATTCTCGAGCAGTTCGCTGCCCGACTGGTGCACGATGATCTTGGGCGTGTGCTTACCGCTTTCCTGGCCTGCGGGCTGCTTGATCACTATTACCTCAGGCAGAGGACTGGACGGGACTGGGCGTGGAATAATTCCCATCTTTTCCAGCGTTGAGTTGACTGTCTCCACGATGACATGGCTCACATTCACCTCCAGCGGATGGTCTGGCTGGGTACAAGCTCCGGTCTGAGGATGGCAGGGCTTCTCGTTGCAGTCACAGGCCTTGCGGCACATGATGCCATGGGTTCCTTGGGGACAGGGCTTCTCGCAGCTGGGGAAGGGGAAAATAAGATCTATGGACTGAGCCGTATTCTAAGCACTCACAATTGCCCTGTCCAGCCAGCCAAGCAGTGACAAATGCCGGATTTGTTATCGCAGGCAGCCCCATTTTGGCACTGGCAGAAATTTTTACAGTCCAGGCCCCAGCGATCATGATCGCAGCCTTTAGGGAAAATATATATAATTATTTCGAAGTTTCAAGTTAACTGTATTTGTACTCACGTTGTGTGCAGTGCTTTCCTATGTATCCTTCCTCGCAACTGCAAATGTCCGGCATTACGCAACTGCCACGCCCACAGCCGCCACGGCAAATGGGCTTGCAAGTGGCCTGACTGTCGGAGAGATTTCCCTCATATCCTTGACAGCAAAAGCGAACTGTTCGCGTCTTGTTCAGTTTCTGCAAGCAGCATTATGTCATTAAAATTATTAAAATATGAATAAAAGCAGACTGAAGCTGGGAAATCCGCATAGGATTTTAATTGTTAAATTGGGAAATTTTTAAAACGGTAAATATTTTCATAAAAGGTGTTCCATGATTACACCATTACACAATTGCCCCAAAGTATGCCATGTAAGGCACACGTATTTCTGCGGGCCTAAAACTATGCAAGATTCAAGAGCCTCGCATTAAATAGGCCTCAGCTGTGCCACAAATCTCTTTGATCTTCACTGACACTGAAGAGGGCCTCATTACAAGACATTCCTAATTGAATAAACTCGTGAAGAACTCTCCATCAGCCCTGTCAACGCCTTAGTGTGGACTTTGGCACAGCCCTTGCCAGTTATGTATTAAGCTGGAGATGGAGATGGAGACGGCTGTGAGGAAGGGCACCCACATTCCCGCAAATACCCCTTGAGTTGCCAATTTAATTGAATAACCGAGTGCCCAACAAGCTTCTCACACTCATTCTGGGAGCGGTATTTGGTCCCAGTCCGCTTCCCGACTTACGCATTGTTGTTGATGGATTTGTATCTGGAGGGCGGCCCCCGTATCTGGAGCTGTGTCACTGCCCGAATACGCGGTCACCCCTCGCATGAATAAGGCGGAAATTTTAATATAAACAGAGAAATTCGATTCGAGTTGAGTTGTGTCTCCTGATTCACTGGCTCTGCATAATTGTGGCTGGCTTTTCGTCATAAACAGTAATTGAATACAAGTTGGACAATTTTTATACGTGCCTCTCGAGTTACAGCAAGCTCCGTGGTCGTGTGGGGTCCATCTATCTGCTGAAATCACAATTTACCTTTGCATAATCGGGAGATCTGTGGAAAATCCTTCGAGGCTTTGTGGCTCAAGTTTCTGCTGGACCAGTATTTCCTCTTTAGTTTCATGTTCATGCTAATTAATTAATCGAAATTGGCGAATTAGTGGCTGCATTTTGTGACCAAAAACCAAGCAAAGTGTTGGCCAAGAAATTTTCTTTGGCGTTGACTTAAATGGCGGCAACTGGCGAAATATGTTTGGCTGGGGTGCCAGCCATTAAGGCGATGCTTCTCCTCTCAAGTGCTCCAATTAAAATAATTATGAAATTAATTCGAGCCAAGCAGCGAGCGATCTCAACTCGCACAAATCATTAGACACGAAGCCGACAAAAAATAAACTAAGCCAAAACTGGCTGCCTCTTGTCATGGCGATGGCGGTGGCGATGGCGATGGCGATGGCGACGCTTGCAACTCTGCCGCGTGATGCAATCGAAAGTGTGTCAACAGCTCTGGCATCAAGTCGCTGCGCACAAGTGGAGCTCTTAATACCACCGATCCACGCCGATCTGGCCATAAGTGCTGGATTTTCCGCTTTTCATTAGCACTTTCCATCACTGACACCATGACATAATTATTTTCGCTTTTCGCCTGCCCCCGGTCCACGAAAAAAATAACCGAATGGAAAAAATAAATAACCGAATAGGAAAAACCAGCTGAGCCTGATTAAGCCCCACGGATCAGGCGACTGCAACCGGATTCTGGCCAAGCTTGGTCAACACTTGGCCGTTGCAGTTGTTTTTTTTCGCCTTTTCCACTGCGCAGTTTAAAATCAGTTGCAGTGGGTATTGTGCATTCGATTAGATGGTTAAATGCAGTTAACGTTTTCCCAAAATTATTATTATTATTCGTTAAATGGTTTCTTATTATATTTAAGTTGAAACAACTCATAAAAAAGCAAAATGGTGAGAATTAAGTTAATGCAATTACTGACATTACTCAATATTAATAATTAATTGCTTGTAAATTTTTTTAGACAGTTTTTAAGTATTTGGAAACGAGCATCAGCAAAAGATAAATGTGCTTTATGTGCGCATCTTCCTTAAACATTATGTCCCAAAATAATATAATATTTAGATTTATTTTAATTTGTTTTGGAGCTTAAATAAATCACTATTATCCCAATAATTTTTCTACAAGACACTTTGTTTATGCTAATAAAATGAAAAGAAATCAGGATAATCATCTAATCTAATCTAATTTAAACCTAGTTTCGTGTTTCGCCAACATTCATGTACTCCTGAATACACGAAATTGTTTTTGGAATGTATTTAATTCATCAATTATGATTCGCATAAACTAAATCAAATTACAAAATATAATACGTATACGCCACGGGGGCCCAGTAGTTCTAGAGACCTCAGTCTCAAGGACACCGATTTCTAGTCCTTCAGAAGCGACAGTTTAAGACCGGTCCCACAGCACAGCTGCTGATATGACTTCCGTTCTCCATAGCGCAGACTCGGCAGAGACAGAGGAAATCCAGCTCAGCATCACGAGAATTGCGCAATGCACCTGTTCGCGAACAGAACCCATAAAGCGCACCAAATATATGAGAAACGCTATCAAAGTCGGCCATCGGATCGGGGCAATTTATGGATATCGTAGTGAGCGGCTTCCTGGTTGGGCAAATCGAAATCAGGTTTCTGGCGCAGGCTCCCCAAGTTGGTGAAAAAGTGGCCACTGGCCACTGAACACTGGACACTGGACACTGGACACTGGCCACTGCGAAGGTGTTGCCACTGGCTGGGCAATGGTGACGCAAGAGATTCCCGCAAAGGCAGAGCCGGTAATGGAACACCTGCGACCATTTGGCAGCCTACCGGAGTCCGGAGTCAGAGCTCCGGAGGCAGTGCGACTCACCTGGACCCTCATCACCTCGCGCATTTCCGTCTTGTAGGTGGCGCATCGCGGCGGGATCTCCATACACCAGCTGGAGGTTCGCACTCGTACAGGCTGCATCTCCGGCACCTGGATGAGCTCCACGTACGGCTCCTCGCGGATGCAGATGTTGCCGGGACCCTGGATCGAGGAAAGAGCCACGGGTTCATCTGAAATGTCCTTCAGATGTGTGTTGATCTTCAGGCTGCTGTTTTGGCTGGATCCCAGAGGGAGCAAAGCCAGGAGTAGCAAAAGCAGTTTCTCCATCATTTTAGTTGTTCGATTTTCACTGGATTATTTGGATTACACGATTAAGTGGTTTCACTTTTTTCAGTTCATTATCTCGAAATTAATTTTTAATTTTTAAAATTTAACCTAATTAAACATCATCCAATTGAAGTTTGATAATTTGCTTGCATGTGTATTAACTAATTTATTTTCACTATCAATTATTTTATTTTTATTTTATTTTATTTTCTTTATTTTATTTTATTTTATTTTATTTTATTTTATTTTATTTATTTTTTTATATTTTATTTAATTTTATTTTATTGCAACACCTTTTTAATCCATGCACTGCAGTAGTATTATCTATATTGCAATCCGAGTTCCGTCCGCTCGATTGGCGCTGCGCGTACGTTGGGAACGCGAGTCTCGTGAAAACTGTTTCCCAGTTGGCGGTGATTCAGTTACTCACCCGAATGTTCCTTCTAAAAAAACAAACACTACAATAACAGCAGCGAACTACGCTTGTCATTGCAAATTGTCGCCGAGCTAATAAAGGCCTGCCGGGGGTTACGGGGACGGGTCTGGAGCTCGGAGAGCGGAAGTACGCACTGCCCAATAAATGCTACAGAGTGAAAGTGAAGCGCAAGGCGCACACGAGACTCAACTCCCCGAACAGAGGCGAACTCGGCAGCGAGGGCAGTGATTGCATTTAATTGAAATGTTGATCATGTCCTTAACATGCTGCTGTCATTGCGCTGGGAGCTGGGAGCTGGGAGCTGGGAGCAGCTTCGTCAGTTAATGTTTCGCCTTGCGCTTTTCTTCACACTCTCAGAATTTAATGGCCAATTGCAAATTTTAATAATGTGAAAGATGAGAGAAGAAGTGGCTTAGCTTAGGGGGAGATCTTCAATCAATCCACATCCAAATACAGTAAGAAAACTGCAGTAAATTGTGCTGGATAGTGAGATACCCAAAAATTTTAAATTAAATAATTAATAATACGGTCCTTCTAAATAAATAAACTTTACTGTCGAATAAAGGACTTTTTTATCATACGATTATTTCTCAGTAAATACGTTGAAATGTATTTATAACATATCCGTTTCCTTTTTACCAAATTCAAGACAGTAAATACCTATAATGTCTCTTTATTTACGGATGCCCTAATGGGAGTGGTAAAACAAGGGAAATTTGTCAATTTTGGAAGATCAAGGCAAAATTGGTCTTTAAGGTTTATGAACTTAATAGTTCAATAGTTCAATTATTCCAAGTTTGTATCAAAAATTTCAAATTTTTCCTGAATATTATGAAAGTGGAATAATAATATGAATATGATGAAAGAATACTTCATTATGTATTAAATAATATTTTGATGTACAATTATTGAATTATCGGTAGACTTTACTCGCTCTATTTTACCTTATATTTACTTAATTCGACAGCTTAAACCCATCAAACTTTGATGACCATCACTTACGTATTTCGTTTCAGCAAATTTAAAGCTCACATACTTGGAACTTCTCTGTTTAGAGCAATTGCAAGTATTCAGGAATCCGACTGTCGGTACCAGTCGGCTCACTTAGCTAAAGTGTCTTATTTCTAAGATAAACTTAAGAACAATGACACTGAGATGACCGTGCACAGTGCACCGCCACCCATAACCCCCGATCAACCCACACAAGTGTTGATTGTCTTGTTTACACTGGACTCTTGCAGTTGCTGCTGCCGCTGCAATTTATTAAATCAAAATTACACACCCAGCTAAAAACCAGTTGGGATCTCCGCCAGAAACCACAGTCAAGCAGCTGCAGCAAAAACAAAAGCACAGCTTTGCAATTGCAGCAGCTTTGTGAGTTTATTTATTTTATTTGATTAAATTGCAGGCAGCAACAACGATGGCAGCGAACCCAACAAATGAGTGAACAATGTGCGTGCGACGCCGGAGTTCCAATGACCCGCATGGGTTGCACCTCATCCCCACCGGCCCCGAGCCCCATCTGACCCTCACTCGATACTGGTTTTCTACAAGGGGTATCCATAGAACCACGGTGCATGCCAGGATCGAGGAAACCTAAGAGAAACTGTATGGGATCACTGTATTAATAAGCACTTAAGGTAACTTTGCTTAGTTCTTTGCATAAAGAAAATGAGTTTAAAGTTAGCAATTCGAGTAATAATCATGTAAATATTATGTATTATATTGCATTCAAACAAACTACCAAGTATCCCCAGTTCGACAAATACAAAATGTATCTATTTCATGGCTTGTTGCAATTTTTAGGGTGCCGCCCGTCGAGCAATTTGTCTGATTTGTTTTTTTTTTATGTTTTCGTTTATTTAATTTTAGAATTGTGAGTGTGTATTTTTTGGCATTGATTCAAGTTCAGCTCGGTTGTAGGTGCGACTTGAATAAGCGGAAGTAGTAAGTGGAATTCTAACATTAGCTCGGGTGCTCTGGAAATTCAAATGAAAAACATGCCGAAGTAGAAGCCAATCCAGATGAAGAGGATGCCAAGTGACGAAGAAGACCCTAGACGGTCGCCACCATTATAGTAGCCTCCAAAGATTTGCAGTCCAGCTGTCTCGATACTGCGCTTGCAGTAGTCTCCATCGTAGTTCCAACCAACGTACTCGTTTGTCCGAAGATTCTCCAGACGCAGCCATTCCTCGAGGGGTGCGAAGTATTCCCGTAGAGCGCTGCCATCCAACCGGCCATCCTGTAAGGTCTCCTCAAGAACCTCTTGCCAGGGCTGAGAGGCGCCTTTGGCCATTAGTTTTCTGTGGAATAAGAAAACAGGATAAAACTTAAATCTGGTTCATCTTGTATTTGATTCTTGAGTATTTAATCTTGTTTATTTTGTCTTCTACTCTAAAAAATCATAAGACAATCACAGGGATGTAAATATATAAAGAGATATTCTATTAAAAGCTTATAAGAAATGTAAAAGAAATTTCCTCTATTAAGATTACATTCCTTTTATTTATTGATAATAACATTTCTGACGTTCTGTTTCGATTGGAATAAGATATTAAGATATAAACCAATTTATTTAATTAGTATGACAGTTTCCTAACTTCAAGGTCTCATTGCAAAGTTTGGTTTTGTTACCAAAACAGAACAATGATTTGCGTTACACTCATATGATGGATTTAACCACATGCAATAAATTATTAAAGGCCTACATTTTAATACGTAAATTAGTAAAGCTAACATTTAGTTAACGATGGTCCGTTTTGCTAATGTATAAGAAACTGCGGATCTATGTTCAAGCTTTGTTATGTTAATATCATTGTGGGTTAGTTATATTTTTATTTATTAGTTATTAATGCTAAATTCTTTCAAGCATATACGAATATAATACCTTATATAAAAACGCAGATCGCTGTTCAAGTCGAACTATATTTTGTATCTAGTACTCACTTGAGAATATTGCCGGCCGCTGGCTGTCGGTAGATATCGCATTGATGCAGCGGCTTCCTGGGATCACCGGGAATATATTGGCCTGCCTCGCGACACATGGCGCGGTAGATCTGGAACTGCAGAACCGTAGAGAAGAAGTATCTGCAAGGGAAAGGAGGGTAAACATGGCTTTAATAACACAATAAGAGCAAATTAGCCAAAGAACTGACGCTGTCACGCTTCTTGGTCGCTGTAAACAAGGCTCTGACAGTTGTCTCGGGGAGAGTTGCGAGCTTGGCTTGTTGGCTCTGCGGAGCTGCTCGCTTTTGCATTCTGGCTCAAGGTCGAGCTCCAGTTGAAGCCTTAAACTAAGGCAAATCGCCGCTGCCGGCCGACCAAAGTCGTTTTCTTGCAATTGCGAAATCATGCAAAAGTCAAGTTTTGTGGTCTTGTAATTGCCAATTGCTTTATGCTCATTTAATCACATTTTTGTTTATAGCATTTTTATGGCACTTCTATGGCGACGGCTGCGCAATCAGGGGGCAATTATTCCAGAGCTAAGGTTGTTTAAGATCGATAATAAAAGCGTATGGGAACCATGTTTTCGGAGAAACACTGTATTTATGGCAAGTCATGGCTTCTTGATTTATAATAATTATGCAATATTTCCGAAGAGTATCGGGGATTTTTTAGCATACGAAACTAGAAATGAGCGAAGAACAAGTTCAACTAATGGTTTTCTTTTGTTTGTTCTCTTTTTAAACGAAAGGGAAGAGTCGAGCCAATCGAGCATTTGTTTCTGGCCTTCTGCCAGGGGGTTCCCCAGCCAAAAAAACACCTTTGATCGTGTCGAAGCGCTGAACCCCGACCCCGACAACGACCCCGACCCCTGCCGCCACTGGTCCCACACATTCCTCGGCAAAAGCGAGAATGTTGCAAGCTTGGCTAGGAAAAAAGGCATTTTTAATGCTCGCTTTTCACAATGTTCGATCACGGCTGCAAGACTCCCAGAAGTAGAAACAACGTGCCGCAGCACCATTAAGTGCATCAGCATCAGCTCGGCATCAGCATCAGCATCAACAACGGCAACTGCAACTGCAACTGCAACTCGGTGGTGTGTTATGTTTTTGGCACTTGGCAGCAACGCGGTTGCCACATTGCCACATCGTCGCCACATTTTCCCAGAGACGCGACATGACCCAATAACAGGGATTAGGCAGCTGCCTTGTCGTATGTTTGTGTTTGTGTTGGTGCCCCAACGTTTGCCATTCGTTCAATCATTCAATCAAACACTCGGCCAGTCTCAGTCTCAGTCTCAGTCTGAGCCTTAGTCTTGGTCTCAGCCTCAGTTGCTGGCTCAGTCGCAGCCTCAGCCTCTTGGTCCAGTCAATCAGAGCCAACATTGTCGGCAATTAGTCCAATTTTTGTTGCCAGTGCAGCCAGTGCCAGTGCTGGTGCTTTGTGCTAAAATTAAATATTGCGAAAATTCTGCTCAACGTCTTGGACATGGGACACGGAGAGCATGGGGCATGTGTTGGAGTAGAGGCTCAACTGGTGAAAAATATGCGAAAAATCTTTAATTTTCCGAGACTACAAAGCGGGTACAATTATTCGGCTGCCGTTGCTGCCACTGAGCCACTGAGCCACTGCCGCAAGGCGTATGAGCGATGTCGTTTATGCGATCGCTGCTAATGATCGGGTTTCGGCAAAGCCATTCATTTGGCCAATTGCTGAATGGGCCAGCTAAACTATCGATGATTGTTTTCCCCTAAGCAGGCAATTGACATTTCTGCCGCTGTCTCGTTTGACTTCAACTTCGACTTCAACTTCTCTTGCACAATGCGGTTGGGGATCGCAGCTGGACGGCAGAGTGGACTCAAGGAAAGCCGGCGAGAACTTCCATTAGATAGGCTCCGGAGTTCTCTCCAACGCCGTACACACAGATCGCACTCTAGTTTTCCCTATATGGCCTGACTATGTATATCTGGTTTGAGTTTATAATTTAATCGAATTTTTCCGACCGATGTGAATGTCACTAGTAGAGGTCACCGGCGGCAGTGGGCTAGAGCTCTAGCTCAGATCAGTAGCTGCTAGCCATGTCCCGAAAGTGGTTCAATGTCCATTGGCCGAACCGAATGACCAGTCGACTGTCTGATTGACTCTCTGACGGACCCATGAATGAATGCACTCAATCGTTTCGCGAGGTACTCGCGGGTCCACCTCAAATTACTTTGCGGCCTGTAATTTGCTGCTAATGTGGCCGCTGTTATGGCAAATATCATTTCTTATTGTCTCGCTTGACAAAGCGAAAATAACTTCGCTGGTGCCTGGCTTTTTACGACTTACACATTTTTTGTTTTTTGGCTTTTTGTGCCGCTGCTGACCTTGACTTTCATGAGCATGTTCATCGGGTGGAAACGGGTCAGGTTTTGTAATGTAGCAGTGGGGGAATCCGAGAGCAATTTCAATTAATTATATCATACTAAATTTAAGACTTTCAAGTTCAAATATTGTGATAAGGTGTTAAGGTTGCGGGTATAAGGTTTTAATGCTGCGATTTCCCCCACTTTGTGTTAACAGTTTAATTTAAGGGCTAAGTTGAGTGCCCCAATTAACGAATGGCTATAAAATCATTAAATATATTCTGTTGTCTAATTCCGCATGATCTTTGGACATTATAATAAAGTATTTCCAGCAAGCAAAAAAAATAAATTGGTCACTTAAGCTACAGAAATCGATAATGTAGGGGAAGAGGGGAAGCTAAATTCGGGAAGCCAACTTTTCCTATCACACTGAGTAATAGAATCCTCCTAGTTTTATACAGATAGCTTTAAGTTTTCTATTTTTCTTCTATTTATGTTATAAACAAAACCTTTTAAACTTTACAGTATATGAAATGCCGTCTTCCCTGCATAGGAAACTTCTGATTAATGATGGAAAAAGGGAATTAAAATTTAAGACTGTAAGATTAACCTAGAATTTCAACTCTTGTTATCAAACTACTTATCGATGACATATTTGTTACATTAGGAAATTCGTTAATTACTTTTCCTGCCTCTTCTAATTTACCACTTTTTGATTTATTTAAATTTTACATACAATTTATGCGCATTTGTAATGTATTTTTTTTTAACAAAAAGTAACCAGAGCGCTAAACTGGTTACTTGTCGGAAATCGTTTAAGTTTTTCACTTGATATGTCAAAATGCCAAAACTGTGCACAGAAAACGTGGCTGGCCCGCGATGTCGAAGTGTAGCCAATGGCCGGGCATTAGGTATACGCCCTGTTGGCCGCCCGAATTGGCCCGGCCAGCAAGTCATTTAAGCGCCATAGGCGTGGGGTCCACACGGCCTAAGCTGAGGCGACCACGACAACAGCTTCCTTCAAAGATCGCGGCTTGGATCTGACTCAGATGGCTTAGTTTTATTTTGCTTTTATTTTCCTCGCCGACTTTTTTTTCTCTTCTCGTTTAGAAACATTGCGGATGCAGTCGCTCCAAGTAGGCAAGAAGTCGGTCCGGTTTTTGTCTTGGCCATAAACAGAGTTCGAGTTGATGTCGACTTGGATGGCGATGCAGTGCGTTGCACAATGCACTTTCAGTTTCAGCTTCAAGCTCCGATTCCAATTCCAAACCCAATTCCGATCCGTTTGCAGTGCTCGCTATTTTTCGAGCTGCATGGGACCCGAGTTATTAATATTTGTTGTTCTAAGTCCGCCTTTTCGAACCTAATTAGCATTGAATTCGAGATCACTTTTGTTTGTGTCTCGTTTATCCGCCAGATCCGTGCGCATAAATCAATAATCCACTGAACCCAATCGCCAGACAATTCACTCGAGGCAACCCAGACTCGTAACAGCGATCTTGAGCTTATTACTTTTCGAATTGCCACAAAAGTTGTTCTGTTTGTAGTTCTATTTAGTTCTCATTTGAATTATTTTGTTATTCATTTTTTTAGGAAGTTTAAAAAAAAAAAGATAAATCAATGTTGCAGGTTTGTAATTCTATTTAAGGTGACCAAGGAAGACTCTAAATTAATGTTTTCTATATATAATAATATAATATAATAATTGAAACCTTAAATTTCCCGAAATGCAACCAAAATTAACCCTTATTTATGACTTCATGAAAATGTGGCTAGTTGTTACAAATATGTTAGTCTAATTCCCTCTAAACAAATTAAATTAGTTTCCTAATAATTTTATGATAAGCCGTCATATAACACATATGAAAAGACTCTTTAAGAGCCTACATTGTAGACTCATACCACAATTTTTTTGAATTGACGGAAAATATCTTCTTCTTTTTGAAAGAAATATTAGTACAAAGTGTTAGTCATCTCGTGCTTGGTGGAAATTCCCAGACCATTTCCCAACAAACACTGCAAGTCGCTCTCTGCATATCAACACACTTACAATTGTGTGAATTATCGCATGCCATGCAGCTGAGTGAGGATTGCCAGCCAACCTGAGGCCCTAATAAGCCTTAATTATATTCAGCTGATCGGGGACCCCTCTGGCCTGTGCCGGGCATAAGAAGTTCGGCGGCGAGTGGACTGGACAAACTCCAGAAATGGACCGCAACAGCATGCACCAAAGTCACAACATTCAGACATTAACACACTGCGAACAATTGGCCATAAATCAGCATGCAGCAAATGTGCAGAGTCGGTGGAGCCGGGGGGCTGTGCAGTTATTGTTGTCGTTATAATCAATGAATTACGTCGCATCGGTTGACCACAATTTATGGCGACTTCGAACATGAGAATCCGCACAGCAGAGTCCAAGAAGCAAATAAAAATTCAAGCTGAAACCGAAGCCCAAATGCAATTGACGACGAGGGAGGTCGGCTTGGATTTTGCAACTTGCAACCGCATACAACAAAAGCATCCACGAGTCGCCGGACGGCAATCTGCCTTGCTCTCTCTTACACTGTGAGAAATCCTTAAGAGAGTCCTTGCACGCAGTTATAGCAATATACGTATGTACCTAGGGCCAGGACTTTGGTGCATGTAAAAAGGAGATAGCAGTTAAAACAAGTATTCGAATTATTATTCAGAGTTTAAAAAATGTTCTTTTTTAATTTTTTTCTTTTCCCTTTAATTTCAATTGGCTTCCAGTCATATGCCGTAAATATAGTTTATGTTATGTATTTAATTTGTCTGTAATCAACATTTCACTACATTTATTACCAATTGTCTTCGATATATTTATTTTTTCCTGTGCAACTAGTGTTTCCCTTGGAAACGTTTGTTCGAATATTGCCGCCTGGCAAAATTGTAACGTTTGAAGCTATCGGCAAACAGCTGCAGCGACCCAGTCCCGGCAGACTTGGCTCAGTTCCATCTGGACAAACATAGAAAACGACACATTTTCTGCAAAAAGTAAAAGTTGTCGACCGGAGGCTTGAAGTCCAGAGGAGCTGCCTAAAATTAGAATTCCGATTTAACAGCAAGGAAGATACAGAAGGAGAGTTTTTTGAGGTAGTGTCAAAATATAGTGCCCTTTCCTCGATTTTTTTGTTTTACAATATATAGAAGCCTAAAAACTAATTTAAATTTGTTTTGCAACTATATATTAAGTAAAATTGATGACGCATTTTTGAATCAAGGTTAATATTTACACCTTTTTCGCTCAGATTGGTATATCTTAGAATGTTTGGCCACAATTAGAAATGCAAATATACCCACTCAAACTTCCGAAATACAGTTGCTCTCTCTAGTTTTACCATTACTATTATTTATTACTATATTCCAATTATCGATTTCTGACTAAGAAAGCCTTCCGTTCAGTAATAAATAAATTAGTCTGCTTGCTGGGCTTATTAGGAGTCCAGAACTATAACAAGTTCATGAATATGTATCCAACTAAACCAACCTAAATTGTTTCAAGAATAGAGATAGTTTTTAATGCTTTTTGTTTGATAAGTCAATAAGGAACAAAGTCTGAATCTGAGGCAGGGTTGTTCCTCTGCACATATAAAACAAAATGCTTTTATTCAAGCTTTTTATTGGTTAAAATTCAAATGCTGACAAAATGTTTTCGAATTTGGAAAGCTGCTTTTTATATCGATTTTCGATCGCTAAATGTTTGCTTTAGTTGGATTGCTTTTGTAGAATCTGGAAAAGACAATAGAAAATGCAAATATCTTTCCCGACTGGCAGAGCAAGACAATAAGATTAGTCAATCACGGCGCACGCATATCATTTAGGCTGTCAGATGGCTGGCGCGGCTGGGGCGTCCAACATCCAACAGGTTTCATTTTGCGCATTAACAAATAATTATGCTGGCAATTGCCAAATCACGGACTCAGCCCGCTGATATATAATCTGATTTTGTGCGAATGCAGCGGCAACTGCCCCGCCACTGCAGCGCCGACCCATAAAGGCCTTTCACTTTTGCGGCAGAGTGCAGATCTCACGCATGGCACCCGATCCCAGTCCCGGGCGAAGTCCCCGCACTAGTCACAGATTCATTTGCAATCCCAGTCGGGGATCCAAGCCACAATCACCCACGAATTGGGTCCGTACTTGCAACATTGTCAATAATCAATAACACTAGCCTGCATAAGTTTGGGAAATGTAATGGGATCTTAATTTTGGAATATAAATGTTTAACTGAGTGAAAGCCCAAATTAATTCCAAGAGAACGACATTAAATTATCTTATGATGAATGTAAAATAAAATACATTTTGTAGGACGGTGCAACATATTGCAAAGACGAAACCCGAGCCCTGGACCCACTCTGTTATGTACTGCAGTTGCATCAGTTTTCACCGCTAACATCTTTTCCGCGTGAATTGAGACTTCAAAGTAGCCGAGACATTCCAACTATGCAACTTCCGTTTTCTGCTCGATTTTGCAGGAAGATCATAGGCGTAATCTGAGAGAGTTGGCGCTACAGGACCGGAAAGCCCTATATTTTATATGCCTAAACATGAAAAGCTATCCTATTTCAAGTCATCAATCAAAATGGATTATGCAAACGTAAACAATATTATCACAGATATCAAATAAGCCGAATTAATATCTGATTGCATATGATTAGTTGTAGGAGGAAGTAATATCCAGCTTATGTTTTTACTGGCAATTAAAGTAATATTAATAATTTTGCTTAATAATACAGAGATAATAAAGAGATATAAGCTCATCTGATGTTTTAGTCCTTGGAAAACCAGAATTGTAAAACAATCATAGGTAATAAATATTAATAAAAATTAATAAAACTAAATAGCGAAACAAGTACTCTTATTCATGATTTAACGATAATTACATAATTTTTTTTTCCAGATTGTTGGAATTCGTAAATAGTTTATTATTTACGAAATTATAGTCATAAGTCAGTGTAAATCATAACAAACAAGAAAGGAAAGCTAACTTCGGGCGGAGCCGAAGTTTATATACCCTCGCAGAATATTCTGTAAATTATATTTTCCAAATTGAATCATATGCAATCTAATTTTAATGACTTAACGAGAAGGCTGAAATGGCCGGGTAATTTCCGATCGTTCAGTTATATGGCAGCTATAAGATATAGTCGGCCGATCGTTATGAAATTTGGTAGGTCGGATCAACTGACCAAATATATAATATGAACGAAGTTTTTCTTTTCTATCTTCAAAAACACAAAAGATGGGCCATTTTCAATTTTTCAGTTATATTATTATATCTATAGCTATATCTTATAGTCGGCCGATCCTGATAAAATTTGGTTTATAGTAGTATTTTGCCAAAAATAGCATTCTTACTAAATTTGAACTCTATAACTCTAAAAACACCGAAGTTATACCATTTCCGATCAATCAGTTATATGGCAGCTATAGGATATAGTCGGCCGATCCCATCCGTTCCGACTTATATACTGCGTGCAAAGGAAAGAAAGGTGTGTGCAAAGTTTCAAGTCGATAGCTTTAAAACTGAGAGACTAGTTTGCGTAGAAACAGACAGACGGACAGACGGATAGACGGACAGACGGACAGACGGACAGACGGACATGCTTATATCAACTCAGGAGGTGATCCATAAGAATATATATACTTTATAGGGTCGGAGATGTCTCCTTCACTGCATTGCACACTTTTGACCAAAATTATAATACCCTCTGCAAGGGTATAAAAACAGCCGAGTTATGATTTTTTCTATTACTTCCCTGATTGTTCCTATGGCAGCTATAGGATATAGTAGACCCATTTTTATGAAATTAAAAACCAAATTCTGAAATATACAAATAATATAAAATTTTTATGAAATTAAATCCGAAATTCTGAAATAATAATAAGTGGCCAAATCTCAAATTTGTTGAAAATATGTTGATTTAATTTTTTTTCGAACGACTTTTCGATCGTTCCTATTGCAGCTATATGATATAGTCGTATAATCGGACAGACGGACAGACCAAGAGACGGACATGGCTAAATCGACTCGGCTGTTCATGCTGATCAAGAATATATATACTTTATAGGGTCGGAGATGTTTCCTTCACTGCGTTGCAAACTTCTGACTGAAATTATAATATCCTGCAAGGGTATAAAAATATGTTTGTTTATTACACTTCGTACCATAGTGTTTGTTTAAGAATTATAGATCCTTTTTCTTGAAGTAAACATTATTTAAAATTACTTCTATTTCCTAAAACTATTCTTTGTCAGAAACAATGTCAACAATATTAACCCAATAAAATAATTATCATTATAAAAAATAACAAACAAAACTTCTCAATATTTATTCATATTTATAGACATCTATAACTGAAATCCTGATTTATAAATTTGATATTAATAAGCTATATCTGTGTGCTTAATGGAATCAACACAAAAATCTATAAAATTTCCTTAATGGACAACATTTCATTGAAAATCAGGTTCTCTTGACTTCTGAATCTTCTAAAACAAACAGAACATATGACCTTTCACTAAAAAAGATATTTTGGTAACAATAATAAAGTGTATGGAGTCTCGGAGATTGTTTACCGAGATCCGAACATAAATAATCGCTGATCATAGGAAGTTCTCCGGGATTTTCCCAAGATAAATATCGTTTCTAGATTTTTGTTAATTTATTTAATTGTGCATTTTTAACGAGTTCAAATTTGCTCCAGTATTTTATGATCCAACTCTCAGCCCCCAGCGGCGGCCATTGGTATTGGTGGAACGCCTCTGTGGTGGTGAGCGCTTCCGCTTGCCACTTTTCGAGCCTCTCGCACACTCCGGCAAAAGCGCACCAACACAGGCACAGAGCCCAGCCTGGCTGAGAGCTTTGGAGAGAGCGTTTTGGCCTGGTGAGAAGAGCTTTCGGCCAGCGCTCGACAACTTGGCTCGAACTTGGCTCGGCGGCGGCGTTTTCAGTTTCGTTTTGACACAAAAACTCTTTGGGGGTATAAAAGCGCGCCACTGACCACAGACAGCATCCAGTCAAAGGTTTGGAATCGCTAGTGATTCTACAATCCTTCCACAGTCTACATTGCCTGCTACTGAGTTGCTTGTAAGCCCAAGTTTATATTCGTTTGTTTTAAGAAATGCGAAAAAATATCTGAAAATATTTACAACCCAAAGTGATTTCAAAAAGTGTTTTGTGCCTTGAATTTGTGATCCGAGCAATGGAGAATGCCAGATAAAATTGTTTTTGAAACCTATTTTCCTAATTTACATATTGGTTAATAACTAAATAATATTCTCTGTTTATTTGCAGCCTTGGCAAGTCCCAACTGATTCCGCAATGAAAGTATTCGTAAGTACAATAGACATAGTGCAATAAATTTAAAGAAAAATCAATTAGAATGCAAGGCATAAACATAGGTGAATAAGTGGGCTAAAGTGAAAGGGAGAATCTCTAAGTGCGAGAACCAAAGAATTGATATTGAGTCTTACCAATTAGGTACCAGCTCCCACATGTAGAACAATACCATTCGTAACTAATTTCCATTATAACAAAAGCATAAAATTAATGATAAACCACACTAGTTTTGCCTGGGACTTTCACATGCTTCTTTGCAATGCAAAAATATACAAGATATTGTCCGAACGTCTCCACTTACTTCCTAAAACATGACGAACCGTTAAATTGCCCACCGCAAATGACAAACTTCAACTTGAATAACATGGCTAATAAGAGCCTGCTAACTGATCGATCATAATTGGAGTGCCGGCCACGTCTAATAGCAGGCCGTAATCGACTCGGTTCATTTGGTCAATTAAAGCCACAACTCGCACTCGTATAACTCGCAACTCCAATGCACCGAAGAGACTCGGAATGCGCATGCGCAACGTAACGCAGCTCCAAGAAGGGGTTTGGGAGGTGGGCGTGACTCTGGGCCGCATCGCTTATGCACGGCACGCACGAATTTCACCTGGCCATTTGAATCGCAAGGGAGGCCGATGAGACAACAGTCGCCGAATTGGGCGTCACACCGCCTTCACTTTCTAATGCGATTGAGTAATCGATTAAACTATGCCAAAGGGGCACACAGGTGCGCTATAAAGTTAGGTAATAGAGCCAGGTGAGCAGAATTGGTTCAAAAGAAGGAAAAAAGAACAATGTTAATTTAGGCCTTATCGAATTACTTGTAATATTGATCTAATAGAAGTTTATAAAGAAATACAAATTGGCTTGAAATCAATCTTCTGATCATAAACACAGATTAATGCAATTAACTTCGACAGAAATAAGTATCTAAAATCGTTTTTTATACCACGTAACCAAGTTAAAAAGTAGGCTAAAGAATCCTTTGCTTACACCCACTTGCCTCCCCAATCCTTTTCAGATCTGCTTAGCCGCTCTGCTGGTGGCCTCGGCCTGCGCCAGCAAAACCGAAGGCGAGAAGGTGCCACTGGAGAAGAAGCTGGACAAGCGCGGCCTGCTCGATCTGGGCTACGGCTACGGCCACGCCGGCCTGGATGTTGGCTACCTGGGACACGGATCCATCGCCGGACACGGCTACGGCCTGACCGGTCACTCCGCCCCCGGCCCCATTGCCGTGGGCCACAGTGGCCCGGCTATTGCCGTCGGACACACTGCTCCCGCCGTGGCCGTCCACCACGCCCCTGCCCCGTATGTGATCAGCAAGCAGGCCGATGTTCACAAGACCATCACCATCACCAAGGGCATCCCCGTGCCCGTGCATGTGGACCGCCCCTATCCCGTGGTCCATGAGAAGCGCGTGCCCGTTGAAGTCAAGGTGCCCGTGCCCCAGCCCTACGAAGTGATCCGGAAGGTGCCCGTGACCGTCAAGGAGTACGTGAAGGTGCCCGTGCCAGTTCCCCAGCCCTACGAGGTGATCCGCCACGAGAAGGTGCCCATCCACGTGCCTGTCGACCGCCCCGTGCCCGTTGAGGTGCCCAAGCCATATCCCGTGCCGGTGGCTAAGCCCTACCCCGTCTACGTGGAGAAGGCCGTCAAGGTGCCCGTCCCCGTCCAGGTGGACCGTCCCTATCCCGTCTACGTGAAGGTGCCCGTTGTGTCGCACTCCGTGGTGAAGCACGCCCCCACCGTTGCCGTCAGCAGCTACCCAGTGAGCAGCTACGGACACGTCAGCGGCTACGGACATGACGCCTCCGTCTACGCCGACCACCACGGCTACCACAAGTAAGCGGACGGCCCTTCCATTGGAGCGAGCGGACTTTCTGGAAATGAGCCGAGGGAAATCTAGCAACATTTTCAATTATCCACTCCCCCTGTCAGTCCCTTCCCTCCAATCCTACCGTCCCGAGCCGACACCAACCCTGGAAGTTCCACTTCCGCCCTGCCACTCTCTGTAGCTGTTAAGACCCCA
Source organism: Drosophila truncata (assembly GCA_008042515.1). Lineage (NCBI taxonomy): Eukaryota > Metazoa > Arthropoda > Insecta > Diptera > Drosophilidae > Drosophila > Drosophila truncata. Next base: position 26,558 of record VNJQ01002229.1, read on the forward strand.
AGATGAAGCAAGCATGCCTTTTGTAAATTATTTCCGATCCAGCCATCCAATGGAAGCCGTTGTGCGGCACGAGATCTTGAGTTTAGGATAAATACCAGCTAACTGTTTGTAGATTTTGCCGTCTATGGACAGCTTAGCCGGCTCCGTTTATCAGTGAGGGGTTTCCACGCACAATGAATTGAATGGATAACAACAGAAATATCTATGTGAAAATCTATTAAGGACAAAATAAATTAAAAATTTATAAAATTAATTTCGAATGGCTTTGTCTCTGGTTGCCTGCTGGAAGTAGTTTACAATCGGGTTTCTTGCTGTACAATATCTTGTATATATATTTTGTAAATAAAGAGTTTATCATTATTAATGAACTTGTGTCTTTGTTGTTGGTAGACTTTTGGTTATTCGATATTGAAATATGGATTTACTTAAGATTAAATGAAGAGAATAGTCCCCCTGACCTATGATTAAATTTGATTAAAATCAAAATTTAATTCGAATTTGTACACTTTTGATTTTATATTTATCAATAGTATTAATGGCTTGCTTTTGCAAAAAATCGTATTGCAATTTATTTTCAAGGTTGTAAGAAATTCAATTAATTTAATATTTCTTTATCAGCTTTATCATATTCAAGACTTCCTCGACACCTTGTTTGTGATGTGTCCTTGCAGACAATTTCCTGATCTTAACAGATGGAACTCCTTTCTCCTTGCCAGTTACCTCAGCTGACATGACCCGAATTTGCACAGCTTCAAGTAGGAAGGAATAGCCGTCATATGGGCTAATCAATTACCGGTGAAGTGATGTAAATAAGCAAAGATGCAGAGATGAGCTCCGTTCAGAGTCCGAGAAGACACGCGCAAGGTCGACCAGAGACCCATCCATTCGCAGGCCGACGTCATCGGAGTCATCATTTAAAAGTCGGTCGTAAATTTTAGTTACATTTAGCTGCATGCGTAGGACTGGCAGAGCAGACACTTGGCATTTTCAGCCTTTTACGACAAGTGAACGAACTGAGCGGGGTTTTTCCTCATCAAATATCCAAATATCAACTTTCAAACTGCAAAAAGTTCTTAACATGTTTGCATTTGATGAATTGAGTCAATTAAGTTTAGGGCTATTTAGCATTTGTTTACGTCGCATAAAAAAATAAACATTAATCCGGTTTGGTCCATCTTGCGTATTACCCAAACGAGGGCAATTAAAACAGTTTTTCTAAGCGTGCTCACCATATATTAGAGATCAGCACATTTATTTTCGGGATGCGGTCCCTCTTTGGCTGTTTGTATCTGTGTTTTAATGGGGGCCAAAGCCCTCTGGGCGACTTTGAGGTCTGGTCTCAAGGACGTAGCTCGAGATTGCGACAAAGACGGAACTGAAACAACTTTCTAATAAAAAGTAGTCACCCGTTCTTGTTAATTTCTGACTTAATTTTCTTCGGCATCGATTTAGAAACAAAAGAGAGCCGATCCGCCTTGGGACAGAACTGGTTCTCTGGATCCAGCCCAAGAACTGAGCCCCGCCGCGAAGGTCGCCGGCTTTGCGGACCTCGTGTGCCCACATCCATGGGGGAGTGGCCCAAGCCGAGGTATCTGCAGTTGCATGCATTCGTTATTCCATATCTCAACCGTAATTTGTGGCGAATTACACTTCTATTTGCAACTCTTGCTTGCTCTTGACTCTCGTAGGTGTTAGTCCGCTCCGATTCTCGCGCTGGAATACCTACATTAATTTTGATCTTGACTTGGATTGTCTTTCGGGTTACGCAACTGCAGGCCATTACAAAGCGGATCTCTCCGTCAAGCTTAATTGCTGTCAAGCTTAGGGTCTAATTACGCCAAATTAGTTTGAACAAGAATGTTCAGACTAGATCGAGTTTTCCTTTGTTGCATAGTAATTAAAATATATATAATTTAATGCTTAATAATTGCATAGACACTGAGTTTAGGTCTTAACGCAAGTTGAACATCGGAATATAATACTGTGAAACTTATACAATATAATATAAAGAATTCTTATGTGTAACTTTGGTAGCTAAGAAACTTTTGCAGTTGGGTATCTTAAAAGAATTTCAATCAATGCATCAATGCTAAGATTAATTATACCTATTATTTTGCTACATTTTTTACATTTTAAATAATAAACACTTGAAAATACCCAAACTATGACATATAAATAAAGATCAAGAAATCTATGTATATTCCCTTAAAGATGGTAAGAGCTTACACCATTTCTAACCTTTGACTAACAACTTGGAATAATCAATATTTAAGCTGACAAAGTTTTATTGTCATTATGAAGGAATTAAATTCTGTATAATTAATATTTTATATTTTATTTTAAACGATATATTAATATAATTAATCAAATTAATTCAGATTATGATCCGAAATCAATTTATTTTTTAATTTCTGATTAAGCATGTGAAAAGCTGATAGGATATGAAACATCAAAATAAATGACTTAATTTATGAATGCAAAACGTGAATATTCATAACCAACATCCTCTACTCCGGCGGTCTCTTAACTGGAGCACTGATAACCCATAAATCTTTCGCACTGAAACCGCCCATAATCGAATGAGAGATCCCACTCCGGTCGCATCGATTGGCGATTGCGATCGCGATCTGGGAGATCTGGCCGAGATTACGCAATAATAACCAATCCGGCCAAAAAAGAGACAAGGCAACAAATTGCGGCAACCAACGGCGGCCAATTAAAACAATATTTCTGGCGCCAGGAGAGCGGGAGAGGTGGGTGGCACGCATATTTGCAGAAACTTAATTAATTGCCACAAAATGATGGAGACACAAGCGCAACGGCGAACGACAAAAGATGGAAAAACTGAAAACGAATTTTCGCAATTCTCGGCGCTGCTGCTTGCCAGCGTCTGAGAAAAGGCCACCGAAAGACGTTCAGCATGTTCCATGTTGCCAAATGCGAAACTTTTGCTCTAATGAACGACAATATAGCCACTGGCTTTTTGAAGGTCACCGCCAACTTGTCCATCGCCAAAAGCCAGGCCGAATGCGTCTGCGACGTCAAACTGCTGTCGTTCAATTGCGACATGAATTGGTTTAGTTTTAGTATTTGATTTTTCCTTTTGCCAAAATGCATGTCTGTTTGCCAAACGAAAAAACCGCGGCAAAAACTTGCACCAGTTTCTCGATCACAAAACTGAAAACCGAAAACCCAAATCCGAAACCGAAAACCAAAAACCAAAAACCGAAACTGAAACCGAAATCGCAATCGTAATCGAAGTCGTCGCTGCGCAAGTCAAGTGAAGCGAGCGTCTTTGGCAATCTGGAAATCCCAGTGACTCCTACCTGATCCAACCCCGTCCACCGCCATAGCCTCCCAGTCCCTCCCACATGATCTCCGCACATGTGTCTTCTGTCTCAGCCTGCCCTGCAATAAGACTTGCTGGTTCACTTGGCCAGCCAAGACGGCAATTGAAATGCTCGTACTTGCGGCAGCCACAATGCATTTCCAGTCATTGACATGCCGCATGATCGCATTTCAGCTAAATGCTAAGTCTGTTGACCCCGCCACGATGAGTCGGAGTATTGAGGAGTGCAAGCAGGGTTGGGAATTTCCTTTTAAGAAAAAATTCCACATAGACAAGGCTATTTTTTGTCAAATCAATGATTCATATTCCCGGTGGTACTTCAATTTATTGCAAACAAATTTGATTTCCGTCTCTAGTTACGCTGCCTTACTCGTGTTTTTATTTCGTTGAGATCAATATTCTGCCTATAGAAAAATATCTCCCTTCTCCTTATGAAAAGCAAAAAAGTTTGTTTTCCCTTTATCCTCTTTTTTTATCATCATCTACGATATACGAAGATATACAAATTTTTAATACAACATTAAAGGCTCGTCTGTCCTTTGCTTTTGGTGTTTAATTTTCCTAAACTTAACATTTTGATATAAAGAACTAAAAACTCTTGAAAGTCTCTCATAAATAAACTACTTTAGGGCCATAAATCAAACTAATACAAGAAAAAGGCAAAATATTATGAAATTTCCTTAAATAATGCGATTTTTTCAAATACTTTCTTGTTACATTTCTTATTTACTTACCGAAAGAAATATAATTTTAAATGAATGCACCTAAATTCTGTTATCTTCATTTATGCTTTAAAAGCATGCAAAGAACTCTTTTAATCATGTTAACAGTAGAATTGTGAAAAAATCTAAGAAATCAACAAACAACTTTGAATTTTTATATATTTTGAGCAGGAGGAATGGGACATTTTGCCAAAGTTTGCATTCTTTATTTACTTCCTAATTTTTTTATATCTTTAAAGTAACCGTTTTGGCTACACATATTTTTTACCCGAAAAATACGTATTTCATTCCTAATAATTTAAAAAATTAACATTTAAAAAAGTAAATATTTACCAAAATTTTAAATAAATATTATATTTTTTCCTATTTTTTGTTTACCCATTTCCTAAAACCTTAAGCTGCTTAACTATCTAAGCTACATATATCCTACAGGTCATCGATGTCTTACTCTGGCTTTCATCTCGACATGGATTTACGATCGACCCGTTTGGCTTCTGGTCAACTACTAATAATCTGTACAAACCCATCTTCTCCCCACCTGACAGTGCATTCAAATTGCAAACAATTAGGCTTATAAATGCTACCGCACCACATTCAATCGGATTATGCAACGACCCACCCATTATGGCTATAAATCGTGGTCTGGTCTGGTCTAGTCTTGGCCACGGGTGTGTTTCGCACGAAAGCGAGGCGAATCCTTTCACCTGCATTGGGCGAGCGAAACAAAAGACTCAGGCAACGAACCCGAATCCATCGCGATTCATTCCCATTTACTTGCAATTTCCGTATTGAAAGTGTTTCTCTGGGCCCGCCGACACTCCTTCAAGTTCTTTATCTGTGAAGACAACTGTGTCAAGCCTCTGAGGCGCATTCAACCGTCCCGACAGTTCCAAATTGAATAGGAAATCTCTTGGAAAACATCTTTTCCAAAATCAAACTGCAGCGGCGGCAGATTCCCAAATCTGGACAAGCTACTACTAGGCCACTGCAGGAGTCCAGCTAACTGCTGCTGCAGTTGGTGAGCCGCATTGCCGCGACTTGCTGCAGCTGCTCGGGCAGGCGAGACTCTGAAAGAGTTGCATAATTTTTGTTTTTGCATTCGATGTCTCGGAGCGGTGCTAGCGTGATCGTTGCTGCTGCCGAGCGGCTTTTGAAGTCACCCAGTTAGTGTGTCACTGTGGCATTTGCAGAAAGCTGCAGGCTGCACACAGTAAACAGTCCGCCGCTGACACTGCCTTTCTGCCTACTCATTGTCTTCTGTGGGATGGCTGCTGTTGATATTAGTAATTATGCATTTCGCGGAGTGGAGTCGAGTCATGACATGTTGTTGGAGTTAAATCATTTGCCTAATTTTTCATTGAACCGCGTGGGCGTGGCAGGCGGGTGTTCGGGTAAATGTCAATCGAACAATTGAAGCCGTCCATTATTTTGGCTTAGTTAGGCAAGGTGATATAGGTGAAATGACTAAGAAATACAAAGCAAACATAAACCTAAGCTAGATGGTTGCTTATAAATTTTGCACTATTTTCGATTTATCTAGCTTATAGAATAATAAAGAAAATACTTTTCGTTTTCATTTGAAATTATTTATCTTTATCGATAATGCCTTTTCAGAGTTTTCAAATTAGTTACACACTCAGCGATATAAGGTTTATGGCTTAAGAGACATTCAGCCGGTTCCTGTTTACAGCTTTGCTAATTTTAACACGTCTAGAAAAAATTTTTATACCCATTGCTGTTTTTAAAATAAATATGTTAATTAAAGAATAAGAGGATCCTCCTAAATTATTCCTTATTATTTCTAAAAACCAGTTACTCCTCTACAATCTTATTTACAGAATTTTTAAATATTTAAAATGAATAATAAGAACCGGATACAGAGACACCATTAAGCCATTTAGGTTCTAACCGCAAAGAACCTTTAAATAAACATAAGCTTGAAATCAACTTGAAATTTTACATTCAAAATTAAAGATGTTCTAAAATTTAGAAGAGGCAGAGGCTTTGCCTGACCCATGGGTTTGCGACGCGCCGAGCACTGTTCTAAATTCATTTAAATTGTTTTCAAATTTTTCTCGCAGAGATATTTTTATAAATATTCAAAGCACACTTTTTGCGTAAGTTGACTTACTTCATTAAAGACAGACAGACTTCGAGACGGTTTCAGGGTGTTAAATACTCCCACCCTCGGGGGTCTTGCAAAAAACTACAGCAACAAAAGTCGATTAGGCGACATAATTCCCAGGCAAGCTGCTGTTTCTTTTTGCTCGTTTCTGCCTCAGTTCTGTGTTTCTGATCTTATTGTTTGTAAAATTTCTTGCACTAATTGCTGCAGAGGTTTCGTACGAACGAACAATGGCCAGAGTTGAAAATGATTTATTTATTTTTATTGCCAAACACGAGCTGATCTCGAACATGGACGCAAAAATGTCAATGATGCCGACAGAGTTTATAAAGGAACGAATAACACAAGATACTGGGAATGTTTGAAAATTCTAAAAGGTAATGGAACTGTAGGAATTTTTTAATTAATTAATAAATTTATAACTATTTAACTTGTTTGAACAAAAAATTGGAATGATATTTTATTAGCTTAATTAAGTGCCAAACTTATTGCTATATTGCTTAAAATATGTAAAAGTTGGTCTCTGTTTTTATGTGGAGTCTTGGCACGTAATTATAATTATCAATGGCTGTACTCCTTCCACAATTATAAATATTTTATTACTTGCATCAGATTTTGCACGTTGCTTATTTCCTTGCCCAATCGCTCCCAAATAATGTCTTTATTTGCATTATTTAAAACTTTGGGGCAGTCAAACTTGACGCTCGTGACGTTCGTGTAGGAGGGTGTTGAAGTGGGCGTTGAGGGGGTGTGCCAGCCAGTTCTTTACTGGATATAGCCCCCCAGATCCCAGAGGCTGAGCAGTCTGGTTCCGAATGCACTTCGTGTTCGGCTGCGATCGAAGGTGGTGTTGCGGTATTGTCTTGGTCGGCGGCTAATTCAAGGTTCGAAGCGGGGCCGGGCCCCTAACCGCATTTGGCCAATTACACGGAAAATGTCAAATCAGAGATTCATTTTGGGGTTTTCACTTCCACTTCATTGTTCGGGGCTGGATATATATTTTTGTAGTTTTCCCAAAAATATTACGGCACGAGATTTAAGTGCGAACTGCCCGTCAAAGGTCATTATTGTTGTTATTAATTTTGAGGGTGTTGAGGTCGGCGAGCCGAAACAGAAGCGAAAATAGTGTCCATCAGCAGGCGGACCAAAAATTCATTGTGGCTCTTTCTGACCTTTTTGCGGACAATTATCAAGCCAAAAAGAGGCAAAAAATTGCCCCATGTAAACAGTTTTTTCTAGGCAATTTTCTTTGCTAACCAAACGTGCACACCAAAGATAAACAAAAAAGAAACAAAATTAAATGTCGAAGGTTTTGCACGATTGTCTTCGACCCGAAGTCTGTACAAGTTTCTGTTTTTCTGGCCATTTCAATTGACAAATGTTACTTGCCCGAGCTCAAGCCCAAGTCGAACTCGGCTCAACCTCAAGACAAAAATCCGAAAGACCTTAGCTGCAGCACGAAATCGTTTATGGCCATCCGAAGAAAATCTTTGCCACTTCATTCGCATTTCAATTCAAATTTCCAAAAATGTGGGTCAAAATGTGTCGCTCGAGCGTCTCTTTAATTATGATAAATTTCGGACTAATTTAGGTCTGAATGAAAGAAGACCCTGACTAGCTACAAGTATGGTACTTAAAAAGAGCGCAATTAAATGAACCATTTACTTTTCGAGTAAGCCTTCACTGTTTCCTTTCGGAACTCGTCATTATGATAAATGAACAAACCCAAAGTCTGATGATGAGTAAAGATCGAGTTGGTGATTCATTTTGATTGATATTAGCTTCCTTGTGCTAATAAACAGATAAAACCGCTTCGAGTTGGCCCAAGGAAACCTCTAACCATTCTCCACATGATGCAGCTTATTCGAAGTAAATCAAGTTATCAGTTTTTGGGATTCCATTTCGGACAATTTAGAAATCAACTCGAATGCCATTAAGCCGCAATTAGTTGGTTTCAGCACAAAAAGCTGTTCCATAGATTCGATTGGAGAAGCAAAATTAATCAGCTTGGAGCATATTTGCACGACTCAGACATCGAAACATGTTCGGCATTCGATTGACAAATGCGTGGCATCTCAAAACTGGAGCAATCGCAATGAGAGATTGCTCGGGGACTCATCGATATGGAGGCGCAAAAAAGCTGCCAACAAATGGCAAATGACAAATATTAAGCACCGATCAATAAATCCAGAGCTCTTGAATAAAATTCATGAGTGCTTTTGCCCTACAATGAACGAATATCGCGGCTTCGATTGTTAATTACCATCTATATATATATATAAGAGTTTTTAATCTTTTAAAATAAAAGAAACACTTTTTTTCTTGTTTTATCCCAAACAAGAATAGAGTTTGCCATAATGCGGCAAGACAAATTTGAATAGCTTTGTTTGCTTATTTTATTTTCAAATAATTTATGGCCAGCTAACACGAAAGGTGTCTTCACTTAAATCATTTTTAATGACACAGTTGCCTGACAGAGAACCAAAGTACTTTGGCATAACCGGTGACAGACAAATCTCTTTTCTCTAACCTATTCTATCTCATAAGCTTAGTGGTAGGTTATTTAATTTTTGTTTACCCAATAAAAATCCCCTAAAAATCCATAAATTTCCGCTAGAGTGTCTCCACTATAATAGAGATAGAATAATAAAATGGAAGACTGGTTTACTATGTTGTCAAATATAAATACACTGTCAACATATACTTTTCATAATATTATAAATGGCTCTTAAAAATTTAATAAAATATAAAAAAAAGTTGTTAAAAGAATAAGCAGATCCATTAAATATATAAGAATCATGTTTGTTTAGGTAGCAGAATATGAATCTCTTCAAATCGAAGATCCAAAATGCAAGTAAAACGATCATCTCCTTTTGTTAAGTTCATATTTCAAACAGATTTTATTTGAACTAAATTCGAAGTTCGAACAAAAGGCTTAAGTCTATAAATAAAGACAGATCCTATGTTTATCTATTATTGGAACGTTCCTTTTTAAATATACAATAACTCTGATGGTCTTTTTTTCAATAAACAATATTTATGCAAAAGGGTATTTAAATTTCAAAGTTATCCAGCCTCTTTGGAAATAATTTCTTTTTGATAACAAGAAGAGTTTTGACGTCACTTTTGAATTAATTAAATAAATTAGCAAGCGGCCAGTGAACGCGAAATGTCAAACAACGAATTAACTAATGAAAGAGCCACCTTTCCAAGCGACTCAGATAATATGCAAATGACTGATAGATAGGACTGTGAGTTTGAAGAGCTAACTGGCACCACCCAGCTTAATTACGTCTGACTGAACGGAAACAACTTTACTTTGGTACTGAATTATTCATAATTAAATTTCGATTCTTGCCATATACTACACTATGTATGTATGTTATTTTAATGGAAACCTGCTACTTTCTAATTTATTTTCAAACTTTTAATGCACATTTTTACTCTACTTTTAGTTATATTTTTTTATTTCGCATTATATTAAGTTTTTAAATTGTTGATTGACCGCTGTCGGCGCCGCATACTTTCAAAAACTTTGCTAATATAAATTTATATTCGTAAAGAACAAAAGCACTAAAACATTTGCAAACCATCATAAAAATTAGACTGGATACAATCTGAGCTCAGCGAAACCCCATCTTTTAGTACCTTATGTACACGGAAAGAAATAAAGTATAAGCAATCAAATTTAAATATAAAATTAATATAAATCAGTCAAATGTGACGTAAAGCATATAAGAACATTAGTGCCTCGAATAGGAAGACCTTACAAGGTTCAGCTTTAAATATCTTGAAATAATAAAAAATACTAAAATTTTTACTAAGCCCAATAATTAAAAATTAAGTTTAAAATAATCGTTATCTCATTGATGTTATATAAAAATACAGGATAAGGAAAAATCTGATCTTGCGGCCTTAAAATGACCAATTGCTCTAAGAAAAGTTAACACTATCTATAATATTAAATAAATTAAAAAATGTTTGTATTTTACTTAAATATTAATATTAATTTATCATTTATTCATTTATAGGTAATGCATTAATAAAAGAACTCTACTTTGTGAGTAAAAATATAGTTATTTGCCTTGCCTTTAAAATATGTAAACAATATATAATATATTAATAAACCATACAAAATAAAACGCTGCTTGCCTTCTAATAGTTATGCTAATTATTTTAAATAATAAACCAAAATACCCCACCGCACTAATAGAGCTGGGTATTCAAATCAAAAACAACTCCCGAAGCTTAGATCTTCGATCCATCTTTGTCCATTTATGCAAATGTTGGCAAATCAACAACAAAATGAAAGTGATCTAGAAAAACCATAAAAATAAAGCGAACGAAACACAACAAAATCGGATGCATAAACTTGAACTTGAGCTCGGTGGCCTGGGCTCTTTTGTTACCGTTGATTCGTGTTTGGTTTGCATATTTCCATGGAGGCGCTTAAGTCATCCGCCAGGCTGCAGTGCGGCGATTCTGCGACGGAGCCATAGCCTCACATTACTCAAAGAGTTGGCCACAAAAGAAGCGGTGCGAAGGCAAGGCCTACCTCCTCCTCTCCGCCTCTCCGCCGATGAATGTAGTTCAACTTTGACGTTGACTAGAGACACCCAAAATATGGCTCTGGAATACTCTATCCAAATTAAATTGTGAACTATATTTTAAGACATTCCACAAAAAATTATTTAAATAAATTTAAATCTAGTAATAAAATTTAAATCTTCTAGAAACAAATTTATTGGATTAACTCGTTCGATACAGCATAAATAAAAAATTGTAGTTTATTGACTTAAAATATACTTAAAAAATCTTCTATTTTTGGAGTTTCTTGTCGATATATCTTGCGGTTTAATTCCTCTCTTTATATTATACATCCCCAAGTCTTCAGACTCTGCAGCCAACTACGATGGTGATGATTGTTGCGTTGATGGTGATGATGTCGGGCGACCTTCGCCTTCAACTGCACATTACAAAGCCTAATGCGATCCAATATGCCATTATGGCCGGACATTATGCCCACAATTAATTTAATGCACATAAATCTAACGTGATTCGGCCAGTGTTTGTTCTGCTTTGTGAGCGCTTGCGGTCCACTCATTGTTCACACGTTCCATTTACATGGCCATTGGCGAGTATTTCCTATGCAGCATTAAAATGTCAGGCTACCCACACCGCCGCAGCATTCAATCAATGCACCTATATCAAGGCTTAAGCTGGCTCAGCCTGGCCGAAAACAAAAAATCAAAACACAAAAAGCAAAAAAGTCAGGCATGCAGAATACTGAGCCAAGCAGAAATCATAGATCAAAAGTTCAGTCACGAAGCCACACAGAATCGAACAGACTATGCGGCGCATGTTTTTTGCAGACTTAAAATTTACATTGAATATTCAACTGTAACTGCAACCTGAAATTGTTGGAAATGTGTGGCTAATATGAATTTTACTCATGACTAGCAATGTTGCCCAGTCTAAGTTGTTGGTGTGAACAAAGTCTTCCCGGTCACTTGCAGCGCCACCCAAAAGATAAGGATGTATAGATTTCGGCGAATAAATGATAGCATTTTCTATAAATATCTCCCATTTTGTATATTTAATATATTTTGTTCAAGTTGCTCTGTTTTATACGAAACTAGAATGGCAGTTTCAATAAATTTATCTTTTGTTTCCCTTTAATCAATTGAAACATATTTCTTGGTAATAAAAATACTTTCCATTATATTTAGAGCAGTTTTCTAAGGAATTGATTAGTTTTTAATGATACCTCAAAGTAAAATAATTGTTATTGTTTAAAATTCAAATCTTTATACTAAGTTTACCTTTGTTTCAACCAGGCTGTAATGGAATCTCTTTACTATGTGGATAGTGTAATAAAATAAACTGTCATTGGACTATTTTTAGTTAAATTATATAATATTGATAAAGATATTTAGCTAAAATTTAAATTTAATGTAATAAATGTAATATCAATGTAAGTAAAGCAAAGAATTTATTATTATTATAATAGTTCTTAAAACTCACTTAATTGTTTTATTATTATATATTATTTCTTTTAACAAGACATATCCTTTTAATAAAATCTCTTCAATTTGAATAATGCCAAATTACATGGCATTTTAGAAAATAATTGGGCAGTTATTATTTTAATTGCCTTAGAATAATTAAATTCACTAAATCACTGTGCGCATAAGATTAGATTTAGATTTTTATAAAAATATAAATATATGTATATATTTTCGTTTAAGAAAGTTTTTTGTTATTGGATGGTATCAAAAACAGAAGAAAAATTCTATTTTTGTCCCTTTAGTCAAAATATTTTTGTTCTCTATTTTGTTTAAGATATTTTATATATCAATATTTTATAAAGGAAATTGAAATTTATAAAATTGAACTATTTGTTATTATTTGAGAGTTTGTTATTGGCCAAGTTGTTCCCCAAGTACTCCAGTTCCGCCAACTGGCAGCAGTGCCCGCAGTTGGATGCCAGTACGCCTCACACGAACGCTCACCGATTTGCACGCACACGGAAGCGAGTCACACGAACGACACGGACACTGTCCGTGTGAGAGCACCTGAAAAGCTCTGTCGCTGACGCGTTTCCTTTTGGCCAACAATGCACACGGCTCACACGGACAGGCTGAACGGGCCTGCGGGAGAGCAAAGCTCGCTCTCTCTCGGGTGGCTGCTAGCGCGATCTCGATCCGCGGCGACTGCGCAGCCGATGGCGAAGACAATCCCGGCGCAGCATCGGCCATATAAAAGCTCGACGGGGCTGTGCGAAATTATTCAGTTAACTGCTGCGGGTTGGTCGAGACTACAAGCCCATCTTGATCGCAAAGTGTTGAGCTAATCCTAGTGCAAAATGAAATCCATGGTATGTTCGGTTCGAGCTGTGTTCTGTGTTCTTCTTCTTGAAAGTGTTGCCTAGCATAATTTCGATGTAGAGATACTAGTGCTTAATGAACTCGAAAATAGTTAAAGTGGCTTACTAAAAAAAATATAATATTATTTTTAAAATAAAAAGTGCCAGTTGAAGTATATTCAAACGTTAAGTTACATTTTAGTAACCGTTCTATCAGAATTAAGTAAACAGTTTCTTCTGGTTGGCTTAGTTTACCCTTCAACCTTTCAGGATGAAATGTTTTTTTTTTTTACTTTTTATTTCAAAAGATGCATTTTTACCTGTTAAATTCAATAAAGTCCACGTCATTCATAAACTTAAAAGAATATAATGAGAAACAAAAACTTGAAGCAGAAAACTTTTGGCATATACTCATCCACTTTAATTTATTTATTTATTATTTAATTTTAATGAAGTTTTGAAAGCAAAATTTGTAGGAATAATTATTTAAAGACAATAAAAGCTTTCTGGTGGTAAATTTCATGCACCCACGTATCAATAAATTCCGATCACATAAGGGGTTGCAAATATTTCACTCCACATTACGTATACGCCGCGATGGCAATATGTTAGGGAACTAGGCCACAATTGAACTTGGCTTATTGCCCAGTTAGCTTTCCAGCCATTGCATAATTGTCATATTTGGAATTATGGACTGGCGGGAGGCGAACGCGGAAGCGCGTCAATTACATAACGCACACCCCCCACCTGGCCAACCCCATTAAGGTCTCACTCCCATTTCGTGCGCTTGCCATTGCAGCTCATTTTCGGCCTTGTGGCGATGTGCGTGCTGGTTGCCAGCGCAAGCGAGGAGGCGCCCAAGAAGCCAGTGGAGGCCGCCGAGCCCGCTGAGAAGAAACAGGAGAAACGCGGCATTGGCCACGGCCTGGGCTACGGCTACGGACCGTCCGGCGGTGCCATCCTGGGATCCGGTATCGGAGTTGCCCATGCCCCCGTCGCCATCGCCGCCCCCATTGCCCACCACGCCGTTGCCGAGCTGCCCACCCAGGTGCACACCAACACCGTGATCAAGACCGTGCAGGTTCCCTACCAGGTGGAGCGTCACGTGCCCTATCCAGTGGAGAAGACCGTCACCTACCCCGTGAAGGTGCCCGTGCCACAGCCCTACCCCGTGGAGAAGATCGTCCATGTGCCCGTCAAGGAGATCGTGAAGGTGCCAGTTGAGGTGCCCCAGCCCTACCCCGTCGAGAAGGTCATCCGCATCCCCGTCAAGATCCCTGTCGACCGTCCCTACCCCGTGCATGTTGAGAAGCCCTACCCCGTGCCAGTCGAGAAGCCAGTGCCTTACACCGTTGAGAAGCGCGTGATCCACAAGGTGCCCGTGCACGTGGACCGCCCAGTTCCCTACAAGGTGGCCGTGCCCGTGCCCGTCCATGTTGAGAGCCACGTGAAGCCCGCCGTGGCCGTCACCCACACCGTTGCCGCCGCTCCGGCCTACATCAGCCACGGCATCTCTGGCCACGGCATCTCCGGCCACGGAATCTCCGGTCACGGAATCTCCTCGTACGGAGTCTCCGGCCACGGCATCTCCTCCTACGGCGTCTCCGGCCATGGTGGCTACCTCCACAAAAAGTAGACGAAACGCAAAGCTGTCGAGGGCCAATTGAGAGGTGAAACCGGGTGAAGACGGGCAAATCCACAAGTCGAAAGTATCCAAAAAGACATCACCACCAGCACCCCACTTTTTCCCATGCCCAGCAAACGCCAACGTACGACTTACAAATTTAGTTCTTAGTTTGTGATACCAACCGAAATTTTAAGAGGATCCCGAGCGGGAGAAGATCACTCATCTGGCGCAGACAGTTCCAGTACCAGAAAGCTTGCCACAATCCCTCTGGGGCGCTCAGATGTTGCCTGTCCCCTCTCATTCGATGCCTCTGAGTGTACAGTGCTTTTGTAGACAATCACCGAGAAATAACTGCTGACGAGTTGCTCCTTCGACTTTTTCGTGTAAATTTCTTTTCTATGAAATGTTTGTACATATTTAAATAATGTAAATAAAAAGAAAATTAAAAAAAAAAAACAACAAAGCGTCAAAGCGTCTTTTCTAATTGATTGTTCAAGGGTGCCTTTAATTTAAGCATAAAAGTCTCTAGAAACCACTTAAATAATTGTTAATATTAATAGAACCCAAGGATAAAAAATAATGTTAAATGCCAAGCCGTCAGATAGGTTTTTTTTCTCTGGTTAGAATTCGGTTATCCATTTTTTGTATTTTTATAACTCTGCAGAGGCATTCTAAATTTAATTAGTGCAATGTGAACATTCTTGAAAAGTACTACCAATCAATATAGTAATGACATGTTAGTCTATCTGTCTTTTTCCATAGAGAAACTAGTTTCTATCTGATGGATATATTAAACCTTTTTGTAATTACGACGGTCTCTAGATTGTTCTTTTTTTATTATAATTTTAAATTTGAAAAATTAGGTTTAAAATATTGAATAAAGCCTAAAAGCAGGCAAGCATTTAAGCTCAGAGCTAGGAGTTGGATATGGAGAGCGTACAATTCAAAACAATTATCACATCAATCAAATTAAGGAGTGTATTAAAGGAACTTTTAGTACATATCGTGCTTAATTTGAAAACAATTATTTTGACGTGATTTAATTTACCAAAGTAGAGTAAAATAAAATACAACTTCAGAGCATTTTGGACTTGCAACAATATGGAGAGTCTAATGGTCTTTATGTTAATACTTAAATACTGTTTGCATTTGTCTGCATTTAATATACATTTTTATATTGCTTTATACCTTAAAAATGTTGGAGTTCTTTACTGAATTTTATAATACATAAGCTCAAAGGTAAATACAGTAAAGGAAGTTTTTAAACCCAAAAGTATGCAAAGCTACTGAAAGTACCTCAAGCTCTCTTACTTTAAAATACAAAGTCACTTCAAGACAAAGCTACTTTTCTATAGATATCAAAGCTTATATATTTTATAAAGAGGCGTACGTTAAAGAGGGTTTTTTAAGTTGCAAATTTGATTAATGCTCAATAGGATTTATCCATAGAGATCTCTTTAGAAAGTTCAAACCATACGAAGGATTTTCTAACAAAGCTAACTCCATAAATTTGTATTTCCTTTGTCCGCCACGCGGACATTTACACTATCGGTGTGAGCAGAACCTGACAGACTAATTTCTGACCATAAGTCGGCTATTTACATAAAATATTAATTTAAATTTAAAATTAAATATAATGGGAAACAACGTACTTGTAGAATTCGACAATTTCACGGTAGTAACTAAGAGAAAAGGACTCAACTTACAGACAGACTTTAAAAAAGTGTTTCTTAGTCATGTATAAGCCATACCAGACAACTAGATAACTTTAGGTATTTTTAGCATTAATGCACAAGCATATGCAATGAGAATGATGAGTAACACAATCTAGATAACATTTTCTAATTGATTAATTTCGGAAACTTTCCGGGGAATAGGACTGGAAGGATATAATTGAACAGAAATATTTCATTTAGGAAAAAGTCAAATAAAATTAAAATACAAATGAAATTAAATATGGAGATATGGGAAATCTGAACATACTGAAAGTGGCATAAGAAAACTTATGAATGAACTTTTAAATGCTAAGTACTACGCTCACCCTTCCTACTACGCCCACCCCTTGTACTTCGCCTACCCTTCGAACTACGCTTGGGCTAAGCTACGATTACTGACTAATTAAATTCCTCTAAATTAGTCATCACTGCACTGTGGGTAAATATATTTTAATAAATACATTTTTAAAATAAAGTTATATTTTCCCTTAATAAATATAAATAAGTTAGCTTTTAAAGAACCAAGTGTAAAAAGAATATAAATAAAAAAGACCCTGATTTTTTAATATGATTTTTATATCGTTTCGTAAAAATTGTCCGACTGTTCAGATGATAGCTATATGATTATATTAAAAGATAGCTTTATACATTACAATTTAATCTGTCATAGGGGACACACATAATTTAATGACAACCAATTTTGATTGGAATGCGGTCATAGTTCTACCTTTATATTGTTTTAATTTGTATCTATTGAATTTCCTTTTTAGAATTTTGGTCCGTTATCACTGTTACTTTATCATGATTTATGGGTGCTGTAGAAGGCGTGACATGACTTAAAACCATCATAATCTGCATACAACAGATAAATACGGATTTGTACGGACATATAGACATGCCTAAATCTACTTTACTGGTTATGCTGATAAAGAATGTGTATAGTTTATGAATGAAGTCATATAAATCTATTTTCATTATTTAAGCCATAAATCAATTTTTCGCTTTCACTTCCGGAATCATCATTTGACAAAGAACATATATGTGCTTCTTCAATTTTTTCGTGACAGATGTGACCCGTATTTTTTAGCTCCGTTAACCCACTGTGCGGTTGTGCTGAACCTTATCGAGGAGACGAGAACACTACACACTTTAGTTAATAACTCAGTTATATTTTATTCGCTTGCTTGAGCGCATGGAAGCTGCAAAAATGTCAAGGGCTCTAATAATTTTTTTGCTCAGCCTTTCAACCTTGAATATGGCAAATTGTGACGAAACGGAAGATCTCCACTTGTGTCTCCAATCTGTTACTGTTAGCTTTACGGAAGAAGTTCCCATACAACTGGAAGAATTCGGCGGCTTTGAAAAATATTTCAAAGAATTGGGAATACCAGGAGGAAATAAGACAGTGGTAAGTGCTGAAGAAAAAAAGCAAAAATTCGAGAATAATCTGAAAATGTGACAATTTAAAGACCAAGACTAGACTAGAAGATAAATTGGGTTGTTGTCCTGGCTATATAAAATCCGACGGGGGAGACTGTGTGCGGCTTCAGACGACAACCGAGGCCACTACTAAGGAATCCCAGACTACTACGGAACCAACCGGCAGTACTCCAGGAATGGATCAGCTTTCAGAAGGTTCAGGCCAACAAACTCAGGGTGGCTATTTACTCTGTATATTCTATACAGTATTGGTTATCGGCATTCTGACAATTTTTGGGGCTGTTGTTTGTTTTCTGCAAAATCGGAAGCGAAAAATAAATAATGACAGCTACCGGGTAAATTTTGAAGCAGAAATGGAAATGTAGATTTACATTTATTGAGAAGCAAATAAAAAAGTATAAAAAGAGTCATTCAATATTTAGAAAGAAAGAATGAATTCATTTATATAATAACTCTCTTATCTGTTCACAAGCTATGCATGAATTTCACAATTGTACGAAATGCTTAATAACAATAAAATTAGTTCAAGGTTTTTAATGATAAACGCATAAAAAGCTGAGCTCCCTTGGAAAGATTAAGAACAAAGCATTTTGTTTATTTTAAGAGAAGGAGAAGTTAATTGCATCATTGTAATTTATCAAAGAAAATTTATCGGGGAATCCCGTAAATGTTTTCACTTTTCTCATTGCATCTCATAAATGAACTCAGGACATTTAATTTAAATAATAATAAAAATAACAAAAAAAATTATAAAAACATCAAACAGTTATTTTTAATGAGAAACCATTGGGAAATCGCAATCACATACCTAATAAATCTACCAAGTAAACAAGCCAGTATAAAGAAAAATATTACTTAGCGGTCAATATTAGGGAATTTTTCTTAAATTGAAAATTGCCATTGAAATTGTTGATAATAAAACTTAGACTCACTTACGGGTGAAACTGGAATATATCAGCCGCTTTTTATAGAATCGTATCACTTGACTAATATTAAATAATAACTAGTGACTAATATTATAATTTCCATTGAAAAGCAAGCGTATCAATTTACATAGTTTTCTCTTCTGGAATTAGTACAAAATTTGTTGCATATTCCTTTGTGCTAGACATTAAATAAGTTAAATTTCATCAGAATTTTACGTGATAAAACCCCTTACATCATTCTTATTTTATTTAAGCTATTCTTAGAAGAACGGCGGAAAAATTGGAATCTATTGAAACACTAAACTCCCACTGTACAATTCCACACATAATCTCTTAGGCACTTAAGCAAAAAGCACGTAATTTGCGAAAAGCGAAATGAAAAGTGAGTCGGTGAGAAATGATGCAACAATTATTTCAGCTTCGAGAGCGGCAGCACTTATCGGGGGCAATCAACCCCAATGACGGGCAGTCCAGAAAGAGCTGATACGCGTTTCAAGTTCGCTGCTTGAGTCTTTCGTTTTGGGAGAACCTGTTGCCTGGATTGACCAACGGCAGCAACATTGATCTTGTCCTAACCCGAGAAACACTGCCGCGGCGGCTCGTGCGAGCTCGCCTCGGCTCGAGTGTGTGCCAATGGAGGAGAATGGCACGACCCAAAAAAAAGCGGCAAAGTGAATGCAACACCAGCAACTAATGCAGACACAACCAATTCAGACGCAATCAATTAGCGATATGCTGATGACGTCGACCTGCCTGATATTGTTATTGTTGTTATTGTCTCAGCTTTGTTGTGCTGTGTGTGCGGCAGGCACATGTGGCGCGATTGCATCATGGCGCCATGCAAACCGCCTAACGGTAATTGACTTGCAATTTCTTTTGCGCGCAACTTTTCGGTTGCAAAGAAATTTTTCAAAACTCGAATGTGTTGCAACATTTCGACAATCCAACAAAGCCAAATGAGCAAAAGCCAGAAAAATGGAGAGTCAAAAAGTAGATGGAAACCCGTATGGGTAATTTTTTGACATTAATCGGAGAGTTGATTTTTTAATCTATAGCAATTTGCAAATGAGCGAAGAAAATGGCGAATTGAGAGCCAAGATATCAAAACCTATGCTAAATTTAAACAAAGACCGTTTCATATAATCAATAGTTCTGTTAGATTATCATAAAGACTGACATAAAGATCTCAGTGATTTAAATTAAAAATTCTCTGTAACATTTCTTATGCTGAAACCCATAACATTTAATTACTAATTGTTATTTAATTGTCTGATTTTCGCGACCTATATATTTGTTATATGATCATTTTTGATAACCTAAAGTCTGCCAGCTGCTGTAATTCAAATAAATTGGCCTATAATATTATTCGTAATCATATTTTATTTTTAACTTTCAAAGCGTTCAGTTTTCATTTTCCTTGTCCATCAAATTGCTTGTTCGGAAGTGGTTTTCCCACTACAGTTTCAGCTTTTACTGCACTTTTGCATGCCTGAAAAATGTAGGAAAGCCTTAAGTACATCTTGATTGATGCGGTAATTATCGTTGCTAATTTTGTTCAAATATATGTATATTTTTAGTTTTCCCTAATTTGCCAAATATTTTAAGCTTCTTCTGTGAATATTTTTTATGCTCTTTAGTGCTTTATGCGCTACAGCCGATTGCTCAATACTCGTATTTTTGTTTTATTGCTGTATTTTTGTTCATTTACAGTCATTTAAGTGCTGCCTAATTACGCTCCGCTCTATATTTTTAGACTGGCCGAGGTGTGTTAGACAAGTTACGGTAGGAAGTATTCATATGTTTGAAAAGTTGTAATTTTAAAAAATATAATCAAAAAACAGGCCTAAGAAAAATTCATTATGAAGAAAGAAAACTGGAATGCTTATAAAGATTAAATTACGGTCTCCTGGTTAGCCAAAAGAAATACTTTATAAAATAGCATTTGAAATAAATTTGAAAAATTCAAATTATCTTTAATTACAACTCTAAAATTGTTTTATTATAAAGATTAAATTGCGGTCTCCTGGTTAGCCAAAAGAAATACTTTATAAAATAGCACTTGAAATTAATTTGGGAATTCCAATTATCTTTAATTTTAAAACCCATTTTTAACATGTTACTTGGACTGATGAGTACAAGTGCAGTCTCCGACTATTAAAAAGCCGATCGGTAAATAATTACATAAGTTGTTCTCCCTTAAAACACATTACTATTAAGCTAGTATTTTTAACATTTAATCAAACCTCTTAAACACCCCTCGAGCTCCCTTCTACACTCGCATAAACTAACGGCGGCTTTGCCTCAGTGCGGATCAGAAGGCAGGGAAGCAAAGAGCTGCCAAAAACAGATTTACCAAATGTAAAACGAAAATGCCGACAAGAAACGAAGCAGCTTGACTGTCTACCTACTACCCTCGGCTGCGCTATAGCATAATGTTTATTCAATTTACGCAATTTACACCAAAAACAAGAGCTCGGCATTTGATTGCCAACTTCGCTTTGGACTTTGGGTGTTGTTGTAATTATGGCCGCAGAAACAAAAGGGGAATTGTAGCCGAGACTGAAATAAAATTAAAGTCTATATTTAAAATATTTTCTGCCGAAGAAGTGACGACAGCCAGCGGATTTTCCTCACAGCGTTTCGCAATCCGTTCGCAGGCAATGCGAAATTTGTTGACTAAGTCAATGGGTCAACAGCTGTCCGCCACGAAGCTGGCTGCCGGCCCAAGGCGGAATTATTATGCTAATAAATGGTTTTCCTCCGACTGGTCTTTCAGGCTTTCTCGGCCGGTAAATGTGCATAAATTCGCAGGTGGGTCGCAGGCTCAACGTCGCCTCCACTTCCTTATTAATCAGTTTAGCTTTATGCTGCCACTATAAGCCGAAAAAAGGGGGACTTCAAGCCGCAAACCTGATTAAGTGAACGTCATGGTTAACTGTACATAAGTAAGAGATTTGGATATTTGTGTTTTTCTTTGCCTCAATTGAGCGCAGCCAAAGCGTTCGACGGCGCGTGACAATGTGACTGCTTCTCGGGCAATAAAGGCCCAACCGACTTCCCCTCGAAAAAAAAGAAGACATAAACACCACGCCACAAACAAGAGCCAAGAGTTCAAATGCTTTTGCCATTGACCCCATTTCCGTGCTCGTTGTTTCTGAGTGTTATTTGACCGATCGGTTCAGAGATGCGTTGAGCTGAGATTGTAAACTTTGATTGAACCTCTAATTGCAGCGATCATTGTGTGGAAACGGAGAGCTGATCGCCACCAGCTGATTGTAAGGGCAGTGATTGCAGTATGGCAAGTTCATCGGAATGGGTTATAACCCAAATAAACAACAGATCATGCCGATATCAAAGGCTGTGCTGGTCTGTCGAACATTTTGGGAGGCGAAGCTGTGCATTGGCATTGAATTTTGGGGGTTCCCTGTTAATCGAACTGAAGATCAAGGAGATTTACTTTCTGATTTTACACAGATATTAATGGATATGTTAATGTTTAATTGGTTTCCCTTGTTTAACAAGTTCTAAGCACAACTCATATGTTTTAGTGCAACATATATACAACTAACTTTATACAAGTTATCTATTTCAAGAATACTTTTTTGTAAGGAGAGAGTCTCCAAGGCGATTTTAAAGATATTAAAAGAATTAGTCAACTTTTTCTTCTTAAATTAAAAACCTTAAAACCAACTTTTGGCGACAAACCCATGGCTAGTTTATAAAACTTTTGCAATCGTTTCTATGCGACATTATCACAAGCAAATTACAACCGCAATCGAGCCAACTTTTCAGTCAGCTGGGTAACAAGCCCAAGCAACGACCTTGACCAGCAATGCATTGAACCCTGCGGTTGGATGTGCCCCATCCGAAATGGCAGTAAACAAGACGCGAAACGGTGAACGACTCGAAGCCCCAAAACAGTTATACGCCTTGGCAGGTGGCGACCACAACCGAGACAAGAGCCACCAGCCACGGGTGACAAGGGGCTGAATGCGGCTTTTGTAAGCGGCGCATAAAATGTCATAACTGTCAGCTTCGCCTACATGGCTAACAGCTCTATATATTGTTGGAACTCGTCCAAGATTTGAGACACCACAATTGGCACCCAACAAATGGCCAATTGGGATCGGGGCGGCATGGAATGGAATGGATGGAAGTGGAGTGCCCGAGCGAAGAAGACAATTAATTGTTAAACAAATCAGGCAGCGAATGGAAATCGAAGTCAGTGGCTTCTATGGGTGATCAGTCGGCCGCTGGTTCAACTTTGACACCTTTGTTGACAAATAAAGCCGCCCCGCAGCCCCGGGAGATGAATGAATTTATGTAAAGCTTACTTTATCGCCAAATGCGGCAAGGTCAGGGCGCAGACAATGCGAACAAACGAGCTGCAGCCTGAATATCGCCACAGAGTGGCTAAGCCTCAATCGAATGATGATTTTCAAAGGCGTCGAGCCACAATGGCCACAATGGGAGGCAGCCACATATATGTACATATGTATGCATATATGGCGCATATGGTAATTAAGTCGAGGAAGTAAATTGCACTTCATCTTACGATTATGATGGGGCAAAGACAATGTACTCGAAACCATCTCTCCGGCAGTAGGCAGTAGGCAGTAGGCAGTAGGCGTGCTCTCCAGCCGCAAGCGAACGTATGACATAATCCTCGTCAGCCGGAGCTGGAGCTGAGCGGGAGCGTCTAACGGCAGCCTCCGCCTTGGCGCCCCCTCTTTCTTCTGCAGAAGGCCAGAAGGCCTCGCTTTCCGTCGGTTGTTGAAAATGTGAATCGAACAATGTGGTCAAGACATGCAACAAACGCGAATTGAAACGAAATCGAAAGTTGCATGCATGCAACGAAAGCGAGAAAATATTTGCTATCGTAACGAGTCTCGGATAATAAGGTGCTGAACATGTTTGTAAAGGTCCTGCAATTGTTCAGAAATACTGAGTTTAAATACATTTTTTTAAAATAATAATCTATATTATATACCAACAAAATTGATATAAACCTATTGTATATCTAAATTGTACTAATTTCTTCAGCTAATAAGCCCCTCTAATAAGACTTTTACATTTTCCTGAGTATATTTGCTAACTCTATGAATTTATTTATTAGTTGTGTAGTAAACAAAGTGCACTATTTTTATGTCACGCACCTTAAACTTGTATTCCGACTATAAGTGTGATTTATTTATATATATATGTACAAATATAGTATACTCGATATGTGTGCCAAACCACAGCTGACTGAAGACCCATTGACATAATAACGAGGAAGGTAATCGGACTCAGACCAGACCCCGCCTCGGCCTGATACCACTTGGACTGGTGGTGCTACCGGTGATGGAGCTGGTGGCGGTATTAATTACCCAGCAATCGGAGTGGAATTGAGCGAGTGGAGTGGAGTGGCCCAACTGTTATTGCCTTTGTCTTAGGTTATGGTTGGTGACCGACCACTGCGTATGTGGAGCAGTGACACAATCGAATGACCGACTGACACACTCTCCTGGCGCTGTCGGACCTGTCTGGGATCGGTTGAGTGACATAATGACATAATGCGAAGGCGAATGCAAAAGGATGCAGGCTTTGGTTGAGCAAGATATAATGCCTGCCCAAAAGGAGTTGAAGAAAAGAGTGGATGTCTAGAGTAGAGGAGTACTTAATTAATTAATATTATTATTCATACAAAATCAAAATTTTAGTTTTTCCTTTAGGATATTATACAGTTCTAATGCTAAACTAATACATCCTTTTGAACCACTAGAAATAAATATTAAAAAAAGAACTAAATGGTTCATGCCTTGGTTTTCCTATGAAAGTCCCCCTCTAATTACTTTACAATGGTAATCAATCAGCGCAGGACAATCTCTCAATCACCGAAAACTAAACATTAAAACCAGCCTAGAAACAAATACATAATCAGTTGCAATTACCATAAAAATAACATTGAAATGAAGACCGGCAGCATAGCAAACAGCTCATCACTTGAGGTGGCCCGAAGGCGGCTCATCCATTTGGGTATTATTCAATTACCAGCCCCAAATTGTGGTGCCTGCTGCTGATGTTGCCGCTGTGGTTTCTCAAGCCTTTTACATCCACTGCCTTGCAGCGGCAACAAGAAGCGAAAAGCGGCAGCTGACGGTAGTCGAATTAAACAGCAAAATGGCACGCATCCATAGACCCTCGTCTGGTGTGCCACCGGTCCCCGGCCATTCGCAGAGTCTCCTCTTGATATTGCAATCTTATTTTGGCTTTAATACCCGTCCAGGTAGAGTTTTATGACTTTTAAGAGACGTTTGCAGCACCCATTTAAATGTGTAGTGGTTACGACTGAATAAATAATGTTAATTGTTAATAAAAAAATGATTAAGGGGAAGTTTAGCCAGCACTAGTACTTGACACTTAAAGTGACCTTAATTGTAAAATAAATGAATAGCAATGAAATAAGTAAATACCTAAAAACTATATTTATATTACTAATTTTACTGGTTTTGGTACTAAGTTTCAAAGGTTTATTACTTAAATTTAAATTAAACTGTTACTGAATGTTAAAATAAATACATAATTTCTTCTAAAACAATGATTTCAGAAGAGTTGTAAATCTGGATGCATTCTTTAAGTAAATGAATAATTGCATTCTTATTTTTCCACGTTGTGTGTTTAAGTTCCTATTTACAGAAATAAGTAGACAGAGGTTCAATATAATTTAAGCCTAACAAATTCCGGCTAGGCAAAGAAGATGTTAATGTAAGTCTTTAATGTTGAAGGGTATTCAGCGATTGGTCTTTTGGCTGGGACTACCGTTCTTGCTTTTCTTTTTTTTTATTTTCTGCGCTGATGGTGGCGCTGCATTTGGCGCTTGGCTGCGTCGACTTCGCGCCTCCAAAAGCCAGCGAAGCCAGTGGACCACCGAAGGCAAGGAAGGCGGCAGGCGGGAAGCTCACGAAAAGCACACCGCTCACCATTCGCTGCGCCGCGTGTGTTTTGGGCTATTGCGATTGTTATTACTGCCGCCGATCCAAGCCGATCCGATCCGACCTGGTCTTCGGCTTGGCTTGGCTCGATGGTCGCGCATTCGCTTCGTGCATCCATTCATTCGGCGTGGAACTATAAAAGTGCGCGCAGGCGCTGCAGTTGGCATCATTAAACCGTTAACCGTCAAACAGTCTACAGCCCAGTGTGTACGGAACGTGTGGACTAGTGATCAATAGTAATCCCTCGACCAAACGGGATCAGTTCTGACTCAGCTGACTCCACGACAAGGGAAAACGGATTTCCATTCCCGTCCATCGAAGGATTAACGCAGCAGCATGAAGTTGATGGTACGTATCCGAAGGGCAGGACGAGACAGTGAAGTGAACCAGTGGCTAAAGGGACTCGAGAATATCCCAGTTTGAGAAACAATTATGATCATTTTGGACTCAAAACTTTCGAAGATTAATGATCAATAGCTTTGAAAACGAACTTAGCTTCAGTGATACCTTAAACACCTTTCCAAGATATAGTAAATGTAAATGAAATTCTATAATCAATCACGGTTTCAATATTTGATAATGAAATTCTGAAAAAGTTTATGTCACATAAAAATATCAGTAAAGGTACTGATTTTAAATATTTAATTCAATTGCTAAAAACTATATAAGATCACTTATAATTTCAAATCTGCAACCTACCTACTTACATTCATAAGGATTTTAGGTTCTATTCAAAGCCAAAGCTCAAAGTCCCCATCTAATTATCCTTGCTTCAATTCACAGCGCACAGCGACATCGCTGGCCCTGGTTGTACTCCTGGCCAGCAGCTACGTCCAGGCGGAGGCCGAGAAGGCTGCCGTCGAGGAGAAGAAGGCTGAGCCCGAGGCCAAGCCCGCGGAGTCAGCGGCCAGTGAGGACACCACCAAGTCGAAACGCGGGCTGCACCACTACGAGGACTACCATCACCACCATGTGCCCCACTTCCCGGTGCATGAGGAGAAGACACTGACTGTAATCAAGAAGGTCCCCGTGCCCGTGCCCATCGAGAAGATCGTGCATGTGCCAGTGGAGAAGCACGTCCACGTGCCCGTTAAGGTCAAAGTGCCCAAACCTTATCCGGTCGTCAAGCATATCCCCTATGAGGTGAAGGAGATTGTGAAGGTTCCCTACGAGGTGCCTGCTCCTTACCCCGTCGAAAAGAAGGTTCATTACCCCGTCCATGTGCACTACGATCGCCCCGTGCCCGTAAAGGTGAGTTTGGGAATCACAGAAGCAAGCCGAATTGGGTTCTAACTTATTAACCATTCCTGTTAAAGGTCCATGTGCCCGCTCCTTATCCAGTTGAAAAGAAGGTCCATGTGCCCGTGAAGGTCCATGTCCCTGCCCCCTACCCCGTGGAGAAGGTTGTCCACTACAATGTGGAGAAGCACGTGCATGTCGACAAGCCCTACCCCGTTGAGAAGGTGGTCCATTACCCCGTCAAGGTGCCCGTCGAGAAGCCAGTGCCCCACTACATTGACAAGCCTGTTCCCCACTACGTGGACAAGCCAGTGCCCGTGCCCGTGATTAAGAAGGTGCCAGTGCCCGTCCATGTGCCCTATGATCGCCCCGTGCCCGTCCATGTCGAGAAGCCAGTGCCGTATGAGGTCAAGGTTCATGTGCCCGCCCCCTATCCAGTCATCAAGGAAGTGCCCGTGAAGGTGGAGAAACACGTTCCGTACCCGGTCAAGATCCCCGTGGAGAAGCCAGTCCATGTTCACATCGAGAAGCACGTCCCTGAGATCCACGAGAAGCACGTCAGCTACAAGGAGCCGGAGTTCGTCCACAAGCACATCGAGGAGGACCACCATCACGCCCCCATCCATCATCATCACTCGCACCCCATCGTGGAGCATGAGCACGAGGTGGAGCATGATTTTGCCTCTCATGATTATCATTCATATCACGGCTACTAAACTGGTGAAATGAATTCTCTCTTTCTCTCTTTTCCGCCTCTTTCGCTTTTCTTTGCAGCATTGAGAATGAACGGGATGGCAAGCTAAACTCTTCCATTTCCACTATATTTCCCAAAACCGAAACACTGAATTACCATAACCACAGCCACAATCATAAACCATAACCATAGACCATAGACCATAGACCATAGACCATTTCCCCACTCCGATCACTCCATTTCATACCGTCCCCGGAAAAACTTTGCTATGCAGAACGTGATAAACGACAGAGATTCAGAGAACCAGACGAGAAACAGACGAACTTAGCTTTTAGACCGAACTCTCTTCTAGCCGTAAGCCATAAGACACAAAAAAAAAGGAAACCCTGAAACGTTGACAAGACCCGTGAGCAATGTGAACGAGTGAATTGTAAAGGAACTTTAGATTTAGACCTTCAAAGCGACACATTTGGGCCGCACAGGCCACACACAACGATAACGAGAACGAGAACTGTAACTAGAACAAGATCAAGATCTAGGCAAGAACACCAGCCCACTCCCTCCCCTCCAAGACACTCGATCGGACACACACACAGTTGCAAGATCCCAGGATCCCAGGCTTGTTGTGCTGCGACGACGATGTGGATTGTTGGACGATGGATTCGACACCGCCTGGGTGCATCATCGACGTGGTTGCCGCTGCTGTTTTGTCCTCCAGCCGCGGCCGCTCCCTCTTCTGCTCTGGTCCGCCCGACTCGTGCACCCGGTCCGGTTCCCAAGTGAGGTCGGTCGGTCCCAGGACCGATCGGCCCAGTTGTGTGCAGCGTCCCAGCGTTGTGAGCGTGTGATAAGACTTCTGATAGCGTTTAAGCTCGTGCGATATTCGATATTCGAGATAGGAGACCCCTATTTAAGTCAGTTTGTAAACGAACGTATTGTATTAGTTTTTGTAATGTTCTCCGCTACCTAGTTTGTAATATGTCTATGTAATGTTGCTTGATCTTAGAAGCAAACGAAACGGATTTATAAAAAGTACTTAATTTACCAAATATTTTTTGACTCTGTATAAAAGCCAACAAAAAAAATCTCATACAAAATGAAGCTGATGAATGATACACAATCAAATAAATGAAAAACAAGTGATCAAAACGAAAAATCAGTCTATTTTTATTATCTATTTAAATAAATAAATTAAGTACTGATATAATTTGCTGTATAAATTGTATCAATGGTATTTAAAGAATAAAGATGCTTTTTGAATATCTTCTATCAATTAAAACTATTATATAGCAAATTGTATTAGTATTTATTTTACTAATGACCTGAAAGGACTCTATAAATTCATCAAATTCAGGGGATTAAACTGTAACCCGGTCGTTGCTTTAGATTTGTAAAGTAAGTACAGTCTTCTTAAGGTCTTATTTGCCTTGGTTTATCTAATACAACAATTATAAGCCACAATATTCCTTGTTTGCTAATTGAATACTTCCTGGAAGCTTTACATTAAAATTATAAAAAATTAGAGCAGCGACAAAAGAAAAAGTATTTAATCGAATAATTGTAATTCTTAAAAAATGTTATATCTTTAATTATATCCCAAGCCCTCGGAGTCTTGATGTTTGAGATCTACTGTGAATTATAACTCCGGAGGTTTATTGTTACATTGTTTAAATTTTAAAGTCTTAAATATTAAACAATTCAAGCAGCATGTCTAAATAATCACCGATCATCTCTACAACCAAATTTTTTTTATTAATCATAATTTCCATCATCATAACCACAACTTTTGCATATCATAAGCAATTTTTGGCAATCTTTTCATAGGACAAATCCACTTTCGCTTAGCGCTTAAATCAAATGTGGGCGCAGAGGGCGAAGAGACAAATCAAGTCATTCCTCTATTGCCCATAAATGTCTTATCTAATTTTCAAATGAGGTAAACATCGCCTTGCATTCATAATTGCATATTCAAAGTGTCTCGCCCACAGAGAGACAGCCCGAAAGGGGACGGGGGACAGTTCAACATGTTTATTACATTTTCCACACCATCACTTTGCTTTCCATGAGCCCCAGCTCCAGCTCCAGCCTGAGTCTAGCTCCAGCTCTGTGCACTCGTGGCCATTTCCTAGCGTTTATTTTGCGGTGTGGGCATTGCTTTTTATTAGCACCCGCCAGGGGTATGGTTTTTTGGCTCGGCCCCGTCGTGGCTTTTTGCACTCCTTTTGCCTTTTTTGCGGCTGCCTGCTTGTTGCATCGACCACAAAGATTGGGTTTCAATTTGCATTTTCGGCTCCATTGAAGCCGCTGCAATTTCAGACTGGGTTAAGTAAAGTGGGCCACGGATTTATCACGTTTTTCCTCAGTCGGTTTGTAGGACATGTGCCGCTAACCGATATTTGAGCCAGAGCCCCGTCGAGTCGCGAGCTGAGACCCAGCTCGCTTTTATTACCATATTGGGGCTAACTCTCTCGGTGGCCAGTTGTTTCTGGTAGCTTTGTTTATGTAACTGTAACTGTAGCGTTTGCAGTTTATTGATTATGCAATAAATAATCGCCAGCACAATGCCCCAACTGGCGTTGTTATCCTCCATCCTCGACGCCCGCTCTTTCCTCACAGAGTGTGTGGCTAATGCCAAAAGAATGGCTGCAATAAAAATCTGGCTAATGGCTCTAATGGAGAACTGAGCTAACACTTCATTATTTCAACAACATTGAAGTGGAGCCAGTCCTGCTAAGAAAATATTAAGTAGAGACGAGTTAAAAAAAAAACGACGAGTATAGAAATTATATCCCTTTTACTAAAAACAACTTTTTATAACTAGCTGGATTTGGTTTCGATATTGGCATTAATCGTAAATATTACGGTTATATTTCTTATTAACTTTCTGGAACATCTACATTTCTGTTGGCAATGTGGGTTGCACAAAATGTGTCCAGCAACATTTGCCTTAACTTATCAACAATGATCTTGTGCCTTCATCACTTTTTTATTTGAGTTTTTCAAAATTTTGAGTCATTCTATGTTCTATTTCCTTTTATATATACATACTTTGGATATCAGGTATTTTACAACTATAGTTTTCCTACTTGTTTATTTAAATACATTTTTCAGACTTATGAACCTTCTTTAACACAATTTTTTTATGTAAAGTCATGCCTTTTAAAAAGGAAACCTCGACTATACGCGATTTTCGAATACAAAAGCTTGAAACTCATATTTATTAGTAATATAATTAAATATAATATAATTTTAGTTGATTGGTTTAATATAATTTAAATTAAAAATTTAATAACATTTATTCTAAGCATCTAAGAACTCAAATATAAGATTTGGAAAATAAGCAAGAGTATATCTGATTTTAATAAAAATTAAAAGATGCTACCTCTAATTGTATTTCATAATACTATTTTGGTGGCGAAAGAAAATCCAAGACTGGAAATATATTTATAGTTTACTAGGTCAGTCGTTAAAATTAAGTCAGTCTAGACTGCGCAGTTAAATTCGGCTGTTGCCTGGATTTTCGTAACAGTTTTTCGTCCGGGCTTATTTAAATGATGGCCAACTAAACCCGCTTTGCCCGGTGGCAGCAGCCATGTGGAAAGTGAATGCGGGAAACGCTACCGACATGTGAGTTTACAGTTTCATTTCTTTTTCTTTTCTACAGAGTCAGAGCTGGATATATATGCGTGTGTGTTGGCCATTATGTGATGTTAGTGGGGCAGCTTTATGGCCGGTTCGACGATCCCCGCGATCGCGACGCGTAATCGCCGGCAATTTGACGGAAAATATTTGAAATCGTGTGTAAATTGTAATCAGAAATTGCAAAATTAATAACATGCCGCAGCTTTGCGTTTTAATTGCCATGGTTATGTAGTAAATTGTATAATCAATTGATAGAAATAACTTAATAAAGAACGTTTCAATGACTTACTTGATATAAGGAATATTTGCTGGTATGTGATACTTGGCCCCCAAATCAAAATCCTTTTCAGAGCGTAAAACTGGAGGCTTGATGCCTGAGTATTTTTCCCTGTTGGTGGGAAAAATAGAAAAAATATATAATTTTAATATATATATATTTCATGGTTCCTTAAACTTACCGTAAATTCCAGTAATGGCAATTCATAGTTCTTTTATTAGCGTTGCCACTAAAAACATCATAACGCCAATTGTCCAGAGACAGGGCGAAGGGTAGAAAGGCCAACTTTAGGGATCAAGAAATTCAAAACGTGAGAATAATTATGTTGTCTTAACTCTTTAATATTTGTCACCATTGTTTCTATTCTTAAAAGTGCCCTTTTCTAGCTTAAATATATATTTATAGGTTTACAAGCCTTTGAATAGGTCACACAGGGTAGAACATGGTAAACGCAGATAAGAAGTAATCCTAGGTCCATGTTCACCGGGAATCTTAGTGATCTGTACTGTGCTTTTTAATGTATTAGAGTACCGTGAGATCTGGAGCAGTATACTTTGTTTAAATAATATTTTATTCAGTTGGTTAATTAATTTAAGTTGTACGCACAATAAGACAGTAAATAGGTTTTTTAAAGGAGATTAATATTTGAAAAACCTTTGTAAATGTTCTTTTTTAACTAACACATTGAAAATAAAATACTCCTTTTTCATAACCATTGTTAAATAATCTTATTTTTAGGCCTTTAAATTAAAACTGATGTTAGCTATTAAGTCGCTGTTAAATTGATTACCTTATCGATTGCCATGGTGAACAGATAGTTTGTGTCATAGCTGGAATCTTCAAGGGACCTCTGAAGTAATCCCAGGGTTTGCAAGTGTTTTGGAGTAGACACCGATAGGCCAATGGCATCGCCCACAGCCTGGTGGAAGGCGGGATTGGCGCCGTTCCTGAAGATCTTGGGCAGGTGACGGTACTGCAAAAAGTACTGTATGTGGGCCATCTCGTGGTGCACACTGATCAAGCTTCTCTGGTTGATATCAGTGCATATTTTCACCCGAAAGTCGTGGCGATTACAGAAATCCCAGGCGGAAGGCTCGCAGAGTACTCTCCTGTCCAACGGCTGCTCGAATATGGAGCTGCGATAGAACTCTGGACCCACGGCAGACATGTTAATGGAAGTGAAGAACTCCTCGGCGAGCTGAAACATCAACAACGGAGTGTATCCCTGTTCCACCATGCGCGGCGTGACATCGATGAGCTTGCGTCCCGGGTAGGGTATCAAGATGTCCAGAACATTCGACCAGGACTGGCCGTACATGTTGCCAAGGATATGTGAGGGAATTGGCGCAATGCGATTGATGCGGTCTGGGCCATAATAGTCCCTCAACTTGCGCCGTACATACGCGTGAAGGCTTTCGTAAAGCGGCCGTATCTGCTCCCAAACGATATCCATGTCCTGCCGGAAGTTACCGGATTCGTAGGCCAGGTACCAGTACTCCCCGCCATTGGTGACGTCTGCAAAGGTAAAGACTTTAGATTGGATCAGGGCTATGGACACCGACTCAGTTGCTTACTGTTCACACTGGCCACGTCCTGCATGACGTCGATCAGCTGCTCGTAGCTATCGCGCATTCCTCGCCCCGCCTTCCTGTGGTATTCCACCCACGTGTGCTGCAACTCATCCCAGTCCCTGCTCTTGGCCATGATGTCCTTCAGGTGAGGTATGTAGTGTAGATCACACTGGAAGGGCTGCTGGTAAGCGCAGATGCCGGCACTGTTGTACAGGAACAGCATCTCGTTCAACAGGCGGTTGTACTGTTGTAAAGGTTTAAACATTTTTTTAACAGCCAATTATACAAGGGACCAAGCATCTTACCCTGTCCAGAACATCCAAAGGCAGCGCATTGGGCCCCACCTCGGACTGCAGCATCAGTTGTCGGTAGAGGCGGCGATCAAAGATGAGATCCTTGTTAATCCGCTTGGATTGTTCAGCTGTAATTCGCTGGAATTCCACATAACGCTGTTGGGCATTGAGCTGGTGAGATAAAAAAAAATAAATTCTACTAATAATAATTCTAGGTTATCTAATTAAATATTAGATCACTTTTATTTATTTTCCATTAGATGGAAACAGCCACCTTAGTGTTTTCCTGTCTTTAAACTAAATTATATATATACTGAAATTTTTGATAGAGCCATAAAAAATAACACAAACATTTGTAAAAAAAAAAACATTACTAGAAAGAACGAAATATTAAGACAAAGAAAAGAAATTTTAAAAGAGTAAGTATATCCAGCGGATGGATTTTACAAGCTGGAAAAGCAATAAAATTATCTTTGTGATCTTTGTTACAAATATTTCTGATCAAATCTGCTTATTAAATACAACAAATATTTTTAAGGTAGCTCCACACAGCTCCTATTATTATTATTCTTCGTAATTGGCGAAATTGGCAAAATTTTGAAAACAAACAAGATCAGCATGCAAAAGATATAAATATTGTCACTAATTGGCAGCTGTAACTCTTATAGTATATATAGTATCTGTTCTTTTATATGGACAAACAGACAGACATGTCAGAATTGACTTGACTTAAGGTACTGATAAAAAATGATATATACTTTATTGGGTTAGATTTGCCTCCTGCTTGTTACATCTTACATGTTCAATAGCCATATTTACGCTGGCTTAAGTTTAAAAGCAAAAACTAACTTCACTCATATCTGTACCCTCAGAAACTCCAGCTCTTTGACATTGGCATGTCTGCCTGGGAATCTGTCAAAGCCATTCGACCTTCTGAATGCGACTTTTGGGACCTATCCGAGTGTGCGTGTGTAAGAAAACCTACAGAGTGTGTGCGATGAGAAAACTGCACCACCACCGCAAAGATCGCGTGCCGTTCAACCACAATTACGCGATGCACGGACGAGTATGAGTACAAGTACTTGGAGCTCCGCTCACTCACCGCTTCCGTTTGAGTAAAATCGTTGACGTTCGTCTCGAAATTCCACTGGGCGGCCACGTTGGCGGTGCACTCCAGGGAGCCTTTCTGGTCGGACTCCACGAGCAAATTTCGCAGCTTTTCCAGTTCTTGTTGGTAGCGACGATCCTGCTGAAAACGTTGGCGTTCCAGATATCCTTGATTTAGATTGAACCGATCCTGGTTTGAGAGGTAGGGATTCTCGAAGCGATTGCGATTGTTGATGCCCAAGAACTCCACATTGGGATTATTGTTGTAGTTGTACTGATCGTTGGGATTGAAGTTTCGCTCTCCTTGCGTGGAGATGGGTCCATCTGAATAGCGTCCGTTTAGATTGGGATCATTCCCGTAGCTGCGATCGGTGGAGCTGGAGACCGTGGGACCGTAGTTGTGGTTGGAAAACCGATCCTCGCTAAAGGGTGAATCAGTGAAGTTAACCCGCGGCGAGGGATAGGCATAGCCGAGTCTCATGCGTTCCTCACTAGTCTGGCCGTACTGCAAGCGAAAGTTCAAAGGGTTCAGTTGGGGTTAGGGTTCCACATTGAGGATATAATATTGTTAAGTAAACGAATGTTCTTCATTTATATTTAAATATAACCATATATTATAACCATATATTATAAATGATTTTAAATTAGTTTTAGGTTTACTTGAGGGCTTTTGGGAATGTCAACAACATATTTTGTTTAAATAACAAATTTTCATTGTTCATTTATGTTAAAAGTCACATCTTTACAAAATTTAATGACTATAATTTTACTTTTAATTTTTATTAATTATCACTTTTAATTTGTATCTTTATTATTAACCGTCTGTTTATGGTAATCTGTATAGACATCCTTAACCCACCCGAAAGTCATCCAGTGCGTCGTTGGTGTTGCCACCTCCCCCTGCATCGGCATAGGGCGGGCCATAACGTTGATCCCGATCCCTGTCCGCCCGCAACTGGGCTGGCGTGGTGGCCACATTCGGGGTGTAGCCGTTGTAGAACACTTCTGGCTGTGGGGTAGGTAAATTCAGCTGGGGATTGGCATGGCTCAGGCTGAGACTAAGGCCGAGATAGAGCCAAGTTAAGACCGAAGCACTGGGCATTATTTTTATCTTAAGATCTATATTCCACACTGCCAAGGTCACCACTGACAGCTCACTTATTAACTCTTTCACAAGCAATTAAGTGCTTTAATTGCAGGCCACTGGCAGTATGATTGGCAGACTAGAGTCTGCTGATATTTGGATATATATCCTATATATTTAGCTTTGATCACTCTCAGAGATTGCTCTTCACTTTCACTTAGCACTCGATCTCGTTACTTTCGCTGATCTATTGTACCGCCTACGTAGCGTCCGGTAACGCGTCTAAAACCCTACTGACTAGACAGTAAGAATATTTTTCGAGATTACTTGCCACTTTTTTTTTCAACTCGAAAATGAATTCAAATTTGAACGCAGCCGCGTCGCAGTTGCAGTTGGCGTCTCAGCCAGCGCTGCTGTCTCTGATGTCTCTCTACACATATGTTTGTGCAAATGTACATATATTCGTGTGAGATAATCGCAATTAGCACTGGGACGACAACAACAACAATCAAATCTTCCATAAGCTTGGGAACAACAATGAGGTGGAGCTGCTACTGTGTGGGTGAGTCGTATTTATGTAAATCGTTTTTGCATGCATGTCGGCAATTATAAGGGAGGGTAAGGGTGCCCCACACACAGGTGCATGCCCCACGTCCGTGTACTTATCGGCCGAAAAGCTCGACCGCATAGTAATGGTGACTGTGAGAAAGTACGCGACAGTTGAGTGGGCTGCCTGAGGTTGGAACTCACTCGAAACGAGCCAGAAGTCGGCATACTGCCGGAGTTAACACTCAGTCGGAGTTTCAAATTCCAGAATAAAGACCAGTAAAGTAATAGCTTAAAAACTAAAGAAATAAGATAATATATCAAAGAAATCGATAATGAAATCCCAGAGTCTACAAAAAATATGATATACCATATCTTTAAACAGAGACCTATGTGACAAAAAGATGAGTTACACCATACTCGTATGTTTTGTACTGACCAAAGGCTCTGTTTACTTTTGTGCCGAAAGCGTTTTTGCTTAAAAGTATCCGGAAACTAATTAAAATTATAAATAAATGAAATAAAATTAAATGTAAGCCACAACGCAATAATTTGGATGTTACAAAGTCGTAAAGTATACATTATGCTAAACTCTACCCTCACCTACCTCTCTCGTATTTATGCGATCCACACCAGCACTGCAGCACCCGCATCGAGTCGCTTTTATTGTCGCTCTTGACCCAGAGAAATGTGGAAAACATCTTGACTCATGCCAGGCAGGTGTAGTTAATGGAGTTTGCAACGAATGCGTTCCACCTGGGACTCGACCTAGCGGCAAAAGCAAAGTACTTTTTTAACAGCGTTTACTAGTGAGAAACAAATGAGTTCCAATGTATTAGTTCCACTACCCATTAAACTAATGTGCTTAGAACATGTGCAAGCAGATGAGAATGCATCAAAGCTAATCTTCCGAAAAAATGTTTTTGTTTTTACACACAAGATATGGATTTACTTACATAATAAACTAATTGAAATATACATTTTATTCATCTTTATTTAAGGGGGTCTTCTCATTCAAACCCCGTTTTTTGGACCCTTTTTAAAAAAATTCTTATTTGAAAACGCGAAGAATAATTGAAAACTTTTTTTATTTATTGTATTACAAAAGGTTCAAAGTAAATAAAAAAATGTTGTATGCCTCGATACGAGGGGTGTTTAAAAAGTTATGAGACTTCAAAGTTGGTGGTGGAAAAAAAAGGTGTCGTCACGGCGGCCACGATTCCGGGTCTCCGGAGCGTCCGAATTGCAAAAAAAAAAACGTGGTTATAATCAGTATAGATGTAATTCTCGGGTGACCCTCGATCATAATTTTGAAATTTTTTTTTGACAAAATGGCGGCCATTCAAAAAAAAAATTTCGATTTCGGGTACTTTTTTGTAGTTTACTGTGTGAAAAAAAAAAGAAAAAAAAATTTAAAATTATGGTCGAGGGTCACCCGAAAATGGTGACAATTCTGCGTCGATTCCACTTTGTTTCATGAAAATCGGTTCAGTTAAACTGGAGATATCATGGCCGCCAGTTCGAAAAACGTGGTTTCGAGATAAACGCGTTTAAAGCTTTTTGCTGCCCTCTCTGCTCTACGAGCCTTGCTTCACAAAAAAAGCTGTATCTTCTAAAGTATTTCGAATTTCTAAAAATCCTTTTATGGGCATATTCACAACTACCCAAGCTATAAATACATGCAAAAAAAAAAAAGTCGAAAAAAAAAAGTTCCTCAATGAGAAGACCCCCTTAATTTAATTTAATTTAATTTAATTTAATTTACAGCAAAAATAGTCAATTTCCATTCTAGGTCTTCTGATGTTTATAGTTCCTGCAAAAAATATTAATGACTTTCACTGCTTTGACTGTGATTCATATCGAACAACTGAATAATTAAATACCCACAATAAATCCTTTAATTAATATGCAAGGCATCGAGTCATCTCCCTCACCTGCGGAATCTGAAATGCTTGCACTCACTTTTGACCTAGCGAAATGCGAAAAAGTTGTGAATCATTGAGTCAATCGATCACAGATCGCGATGAGATATATGGAGAGAACTATCCTATCCTCTAATGAGTTTCACGACCCACCGAATGGAATGACAGGGCATGCTGATTGATGGCTTGATTGCCAATCCAGTGGCGTACAAACGAGAATGCATATAAATATTCGAATATGTGGAGAGATATGTGATTCAGACTGTAATTAGATTGCGATCTGCGAAGTCTATCTGTCTCGGAAATGAGCTCATAAATATTAGCCAGCTTTATGATGTGGTTGGCTGCATTCGTACCTGGAACTGATCCCTGCAAAATAAAAAAACACTTTTTTGCCAAAAATGCTAATTAAAGTCAATGTCAGTGGGGTTATATTAGCACTAAGCTCTAAACCACATCTTACACGAGCCCTGGCCCAGCCAAGAACCGTGGGAAAATAGCGGCAACTGTCCGTAAGTAATTAATTTACACGAGTGAACAGCTTGTGTAAGCCGATACGCCCATAAAAACGCTGGCCGCTTAGCATGACGCACATTAAGCACGTACTGTCGATAATATTTGCTTTTCAACTATAGTTATTCGTTATTATAATGAGTGGCTGCCGAGTGAAGAGCCCTCGGGAGTCATCACAATCAAGTGCATTTTAATTACTGAGCTCGTTTATGCTTTGCATTTGCTTTAAATTCCTTCCGGTTATTTATTTTATTTAGACAATGCTGTGCTCTAAGCACAGGGCGATCATCATTAAGAAAGCATTGCAATGCTCTGACTGATTCGCAGCCAAGGAAAACCCAACGAACTGTGACTTCCTCCGCCACCCAGTTTTGCCCGACGGGATTTCAAACCTATTTCCTATTTCGAAAGGAGAATTAACATGGAAAAATGCATAGAGCGTTCTTTAATTCTGCCACGCACTTTCTGTTTAATAAGGATTGGGATAAGGATAACATAAGAAATGGTATAAGCAACAGAAAACTTATTGGTTTCAATATTTTATTGTGTCTTTAAAGTCGGATTTTACACTTACATACGCGAATTTATTACAAAATATTTTTATACAGAGAAAAATTTTACTATAGTTATGACAGAATAATGTCTGCCTCCATAAAGTGAAATCTAACAAAATTAAATAAATAATATAATAATGTTTAGTCTGTGTTGGCAAGAAATTCTTATAGTTTTTCTATAATTTAAGTTTATTTATTTGCAAAGCTTCTTCTTTTTTTATTATTTATAACTAATGAGAAATTTAAATGGGAAACGAAAAAAATTACAGGTGACAAACTAATCCTAGTATATAAAAAAAGGAAAATAAAAAAGCAAAATATGACCAAATATGAAAAAATTAACAGAGAAAATCGCTTCTTGTAGTTTTAAGCTAAGTTCGTCGTTTTTATTAAATTAAATCAGTAACTTTGAGTTTTGTCAATATTTTGTCTTCTCAAATAAAATCAAGTCATCAGTCGCATAGGTGTTGGCAAGGACATTCATGAGAGTTCTTAATTTAAAAGCTAAATCATTTCTACACGTCCTCGTTTGAAGAACTAGCAGCACTTTTCATTCCATTAGACATTCTGCACAGGTCGGGTCTGATTTCGAAGTTGGGATAACCATATCTATCGCTCTTCCGATGCGAACTAAACTTGACCATCTTGATGTCAGACTCCGGGCTACCCGTGGTCTTGAGCCATTCCTTCATCACATCCATCTCGAGGGAGGGCCCCTCGATGTAGCCCCGTACTGTGTTCTCTTCCGAGTTCCTGCACCAACCACGCAGGCCCAGAGTCCTGGCCTTCCGCAAGACGTGCCGTCGGAAGTTTACGCCCTTCACCTTGCCAAACACCTCAAACTGACACGAACAGACGCCATCGGCCGCCATGGCGAACTCGCACCGGACGAGGACGCGACACGGCGCGACGTTCAATTTGGAAATTTGACAGCAATCGAACGGGTCAAAGGATGCCCGAAATTTACAATTAGAACCAGACATACTTTATTTGTAAAAAAATGAAGTTGGGAAGTAAAAATCGTTTGATAAATTATAGTTACTTGGGGCCTAAATAAATAATTAGGGCTAAACTGCTCGCTTTAGTTAGTAAACACAAAGTTTACCTTACTTTACAAATGTATGGGAGAATTCGTAGCCTACCTTTAGGCTTAATTAAGAGATTTTATATTTTATTTGACTGCATTTAGGTTTGGTAAGTTTTTGGTACAAAAAAAAAACAGAACAAGAAAATATATATTTAATTAATATATATTTTTAAATAAAAATGCTTATTTCCAACCCACTTCCAGGTTGTTCTTTACGTTTTCCCTTTGCAGCCAATCGTTTAAAGGTTCAAAGTATTCCAGCAATCCATCTATGCTGATTTCTGGTTCTCCTACTAGCTCTTGCAAGACCTTTCTGTAGTGGACCGAAGATCCCAAAGCCATGGCCCTTTGAAGGTCCTTTTCTATTTCACGCTGATCGGATAAATCGCACAAATCCAACGGCTTTTTGGGATTCCCCCTTTCAAACTGTGCGGTTTTTGTACAAAAGTGATTAAATAATTGGAACTGCAGAACGATGCTCAAAAATTGGCTAAAGAGGAAACAACATCTTAATTTATTGGAATTTTAGTAACAATATTGTCTTACCTGGCATACTGGTCGTCCACCTCCATGAGCAGCTTGGCAGGCACATCGAACTGCTCATTGCTCCTTTTTGAAGGAGCCGCCGAACCCGTATAGTGCTCCGTAAATCGCCAGTAGGCCTCGTTGTCGTCCGCCTTGATATGTCCGCTCAGCACTTCCACCCGATATCGATCAAGAACATAGAAAACAGGCAGCAGAAAGACTACTCTCAATCCCTGAATGTACAACCTGTTCAGCCGAGCAGGCAACCCCTTCCACTGGCCATCACTCAGCAATCCCAACTTGTGAAGGTAGCGTGGCGAACTGGCCGCCAGAGAGAAGAACTTGCCAAGGGCATCGCTAAAGTTGGGAAAGGGCTCCTCCCGCAACACCGTTGGCTGTGCAGAGGCAGCTCGATAGAAGTGCAAGTCGGATTGAGCCTCGAACATGTTGAAGAATCGCTCCTCATCGTTGAGGGGACAGTAGGTAAAATTTGTTCTGGGCAGGGCATAATACCGCCAGGCCTTGTGCCAGCAACGATCGTCATCATCGGTGGACACTGGCTTAGCATATTCCCACAGGGTACTGAATTAGAAAATTAAATAAACATAGGTTTAGAATTTCTGAATAATTTCTTACCTCTCCAACAGGGGCAAGCCGACACCCCTGAAGAACTCTGCCACATTCCAAAACACTCTTTGAGTTGTGGTCAATCCCCGACGATGCAACTCCTGGGTGATATTCGACAGGCCAAGCTGTGGCGCCGGCAGATCCACATACCATTCGGCCTGCACACGTCGAAAGGCATTACCAATGAAGACCTCAGCCAGATGCTGCGGAAAGGGCCTATTCCTGGGCACTAATCCCTCGCCGTGCATCTTCCTTAGCGAACCCCGAACATGGGCGTGAAACTGAAGAAACAATGGTCGCAGGCCGTGCATTATTCGATCCAGCAGTGTCATGGCCTCTTGAGCACCCAACTCCAAAGATCGAAACCAGTAGTCCTCGGCCCGCGGATATCCATTCAGCTTGGCGGTCTTTTTGTAGAGATCCATAAAGTCGACAAATTGGTATCTGTTGGCCAAGCCAGTGCGCCGCCGCCACTCGAACCAATAATACTCAATCTCGTCCAGATCTCGGCTGCCCTGAACTATCGACTGAACCTCTGGTATGAGCCGCAGAGTGCAATTATCTGGATGTTTGTAGGCGCACAGCTTGACATTACGGTAGTTGTCGCTCATGTTGGAGGCCAGTTCATAGACCCGTCTTAAATCCCGGTCAGGCAGAGCCTCATAGCCCAGCAGGGGAAGCTTTGACAGCTGCCTGCGTTGAAGTTCGTCCCCCAAGTTGAGGCGCCGGAACTTGGCCTTTCGCGTTGAGAGGGTTCTCACATACTTTACGAGCTTGTTGTCGGTGACTTCAATCTCCAATAGGGCCACCAAGTCATTGGGGCCACGCAGTTCGTGCAGCAACTGAGCCAGAACAGCCTGGTCATAAATAACAGCAAGCTGCTGATTGGCATCCTTTAGAAATGTTTCCAAGCCGGGATCAGGTGGATCAGCCTGCGCAAGGCAAACGTGGAGCTAAAAAACAGAGCAGAGAAGTTAGAAATAAGTACCTCAAGCCTTATTCCCTTTGACTTACCACAAACCACAACCAAAGCCACATATTATTCCCACACTTTCTTCCAACTTCACTTTCGCAACTTAACTCGCCAGCTCATTTAAATTCCCGGCACTTTTCCTTAACCTGTCCGTCCCAACGTTCTGCGCTTGCTCGGCTCTTGGAGTCAACTGACATGAGCCAACGACACTCCATGGCCAGAGAAGCCAGTTTGTGGCAGGCAGTCTGGGCGCAAAGTTAGCCATTTGAAATTATAATGCGCTCTAGTTTTAAAACACTTAAAATGCTCTAACATGCACTTACAAACCGCAATCGTGGCAGATTGTTTTCTTTAAATTACTAAATACATAGATCTTTTAGTTACTTGATTGAAGTTCTTTTATTTTTGACATCGAGAATTACCAAAAATTCTTCTAAATAAGTTTTAAAATCTAGTAACACTCTCGTACACATTTTACCGGTTTCAGCAATTCCAAATTCAATTCATGAATGAAGCATAAATTATAAAAATAATTGTATTCAAAATAAATTTCTATTAAATATAACGAGTGGTATTTACAATTCAGCTCTTCAATTCAAAAGAAGATATACAAAGTTAAAAGATAATTGAAAAACAAAAACAAATTTCTAAGCACACTATAGGCTCTCAGCTGGGGAGTTCTTACCGCTGGTGCTGCACAATCTGAATATTAAAGTCGGTCAGCAAACGTGGTGCAAGTGTATGACCCTGGCAAGGTCACAAACACCTGTACAGCCAAAGCTGATGCATGTCTTACACGAATCGTTGAATGTTTTTGCATTAACTCTAGTTTTGATTTATTATCACACACTTGGTTTTACTGTTTAACAAAAATATTACTTTAGTTAAACAGATAAGTAAATTAAGAACACCATCCCCCAGAAATAAAATAAAACAAATAAATAAGGCAAGTAAGGGAACGTTATTGAAACTTTATTGAACAAAAACTCTATGAAAACAATAAAGTCAAATCAATTACGAAGATACACATTCTGAAATAAAGAAATCAATAAATTAGCCATTGTAAAAGAGAGCCCTGAGACTGTACAACTTACTGTCAGAGGCGGTCCAGCCAATGTGGACGTTGTTCTTGATGTTCTCCGCCTCCAGCCAGACTCGGAGTGGCTCAAAGTACTCGGCAATGGCCTTGCCAGTCATGATGCGCTCTCCATTGAAGGC
This sequence comes from Drosophila truncata, assembly GCA_008042515.1. Lineage (NCBI taxonomy): Eukaryota > Metazoa > Arthropoda > Insecta > Diptera > Drosophilidae > Drosophila > Drosophila truncata. Next base: position 70,173 of record VNJQ01002229.1, read on the forward strand.
CTCCAGTGCGTCGGGCCAGGGCTTAGAGGCGCCCAGGGACAGCATGTTGCTAGTGATGTAAAATAACATTCGAATAAAATCTTATAAGCTCCAACGAATCTTCCAAGGACTTACTGGAAAGCAGCTCCAGCCGCTGCGCTGCCGTAAATGTCACAGTTGTCCAGGGGCAGATCGGGATTGCTGGCATCATACTGACCAGCCTTAATGCAGGCGGACTTGTAGAACTGGAACTGAATAATGAAGGAGACCAAGTACCTACAAGAGATCGTCTTATAAGTTACAATTCTACCAAGTCAAACGGAGCTTAGTTTACAAACCTCAAATATTCAACATCGGCGGATACGTGATATTTGGCCGGGGCATCAAAGTCCTTCTCGCTGCGTACCACTGGAGGCTCGATTCCGGAGTACTCATCCCTCAACTTCCAGAAGGCGCAGTTCCAGTTGCTCTTGTCGACCTGGCCGCGGAACAATGCCCAGCGGTACTTGTCCATGGTGAAGGCAAAAGGCAGGAATACGATCTTGTCCAGGGCGGTTAGGAAGAGCTGGTTGATGCGGGCCTCTTCGTCGCGGACATAGTCCTTTAGCAGACCGATCTTCTCCAGATGCTTGGGCGTGGACACCGACAGAGAAAGAACATCGCCGACAGCCTCATGGAAGCCGGGATTGGCACCAGTGCGGTAGATGAAGGGCAGGTGCTGATACTGAAGGAAATACTGAATGTGTCCCAGCTCGTGGTGGACGGTGAAGAGCTGGTCCTGGGTCACCCGGGTGCACTGCTTGATGCGCACATCGTCGGTCAGGTAAAAGTCCCAGGCGCTGGCATGGCAAATGAGGTCACGGCCATCGGTGGGCTTCTCAATGATTGACTTGTCCCAGAAGGCCCTTTGAAAATAGAAACCAAAACAATTAACTCAGGGCTCAGGGCTCATCTGAAAGCGGGCTGTACTTACTGTGGAAGCTTGGTGAGGTTCATGGAGGTGAAGAAGTCGTCGCCCATCTGGAACATCTTCAGGGCCGTGTAGCCCTGCTTCTCCATCTCGGCACTCACATCAACCAGGGGCTTCTCGGGGAAGGGAGAAACAATGTCTGCGATCTCGGACCACTGCTGCGCCCACATGTTGCCGAGCAAATGCATGGGAATGGGTCCCTTCTCGGAAACAACTTGATCGCCATAATGCTTTCGCAGGCGATAGCGCACGTAGCCGTGGATTTGTTCGTAAAGCGGACGAATCTCGGCAAAGATATCCTCCAGCTGTTGCTCAAAGGTGGCATCCTCGTACTCGTCCAACCAAGATTCCGCCCCGGATGTGAAATCTAAGGAGAAAATAATGTAAAGAGAATATAATCCCTGATATTTTTAACCCATTTCGCCATTTTTCCCTAGATAAATTCATTATAAATGTTTATAAGCCGCAAATAAAGCTTAAACTTGGTATTCACTCACTATTCAGTTTGGCAGCCTTAGTGTTTAGCTCCACGTAGCGCTCGAACTGGGATCGCACGGCGGTTCCGGCCTTGTCGTAGAACTCCCGCCAGTAGTACGTGAGCTCCTCGTGGTCACGGCTGGTGCTGATGATCTCCTCAATCTCCGGATCCAAAGCCAGGTCGCACTTGGTCTTGTCCTTGTAGTCGCAGACCTTCACCTTGGCGAAGTTGGACTCCATGGCGGAGACTGTTTCCAGGAACTCGGCATAATCGGCTTCTGGCAGAGCCGCGTAGCCCAGCTTGGTGAGGGACTTGAACTGACGACGGAGGTCATCCGACTGATAGCTGCGCCATTGGAACTTTTGGGTGTCGCTGGCCACCTCCTTCATGAACTTGGCCAATTCGGCGGAGATCTCGTTCTTTTTCTTCTCGTTCTCATCGTTGATGTTGGAGGCATATGCCCAAGCTGCCTCGGTCTCTACATTAGTGCGCTTAGCCAACTCCTTGTTCAGATTCTCCAGATACTCCTTGGCCTGGATCTCCTCCTTGACCAGAGCGTTGGACAACTGAAATTGAAAAGGATTACTTAGCGCCCTTTCCACGTTATTCTTAGCAGGACTCACCGCAAAGGTAGCAAGCAGAGCTATTACGAGGAACAGCCTCATTTTGTGCGCCAACTTTGCCGCCTGGAAAGTGTAGTTAGCATTTTTGAATTTTGATTAGACTAGATTCCCATTCTATGACACGTTGTTGTGGCAAATCGATGACGTAGATCTAATTTCACTCTGCTGAGAGCAGTCTCTCCCCTTAATTGATTAAAATGTCCCATGTTCTGATGACTCTGGGGTCAGATCGGCACACATACTGCCAGCGATTCTCAAGTGAATTTGTAGTGCCTATAGATTCGCTCGAATCCACTTCAACTGAAGAAATCACTTGGCAAATATCACAAAAAGATAGGACATTTTCCAATATTGAGCTTGTGTAATCAACTACAAAATCAATGTGGAAAGAAGGTGGAACACTGTAAAAATTTAACTACCGTGAAGTAGGTAATTTACGAAGTCTCCCTTTGACAATCAATTAACATAAGTGCCAGTTTTGCACACTGTGCAATTAGTCTAAATTAAAAAACAACTATTACAGATATAGAATATACAACCTAAACGAATACCCTGCCTTCCGGCTTTCTTGCGGGGTAAGCCCGAGTAAACACATCGGTAAAGCAGATATATTCCAGATCGTAAATAACCCCGATAAGCCCCAAAATGTGTGTGATATTGTAGAATTTATGACCGTGTCCACGAGAATGACTGGGGCAAACGTTAAAGATCCTAACCGCGTAACACCTGATCCCGATAAGATTATCACCGGATTATACTGCCGGGTGGAATTGAATTTGTAGTATATTGACTCCAATAAAGGGCAATAATAATTCAGAAGTAATTACATCAGAATGAGCACATCGATTGCACGCAGCAATTAATAAACCAATTAACGAAAGGTTATTTCAAAATTCGCTTACTGTGATCGGGGTAACGACTTGTTTCAAGTTCTAAGGCGTAAGGAAACTTACGTTGCAAGTGGGTATCTGCGATGTGACGAAACGGAACGAGCTTGACGACCGTCTTGCCGCCGATCTGAACTGGAACTGAAAGTGTTTACGTGCCATTGCGTGAGTTTTATAGCCAAGAGCAGCCAAACGGTAATGGGCAGAAAAAAAGGTACTCAGAGAAAAAAGTATTAAGTACACAGTACACAAAATGTAATGCAAACTAGACATACAAAATACTCTTAACTTTTTAATATTTGCATATTCGTTTTATAATAAATACAGCCATCGTTTTTCCATTTAATAACTAATAAAATCTTATTTCTGAAATTCTTAAAATGTAAGAGTAGTCTGTCCTATATATGTTACCAAAAAATTAATTAATTTTATTAGTAGGTAAATTTTTTGTGGTGTATTGTCCAATGAATTAAAGTTACTTTTTATGGTAATTTAATATATAAATATTTAATATAGTTGCACATTTACTATTTCAATATGACTTTAACTTTGTTTTAGATTTTTAGAACATTGTTTGAGCTAAAAGTATTTTTTTCGCGTGTAATGTCTTCTCGGTACGTGCTCGACGCTTATCCCAGCGACGTCGCGTCGCCGGGTGAAATGTCCGATAATCGCGAGCATTATTTACTTTTAATGCGAACGCGGCTAAGCCTCAGCTGATGGTCTTCGGCCTGATCGGAGGCTCCCGGACAGGTAGGAACGAAGGTAAGCCGAGGTATGGAAGATCATTAATATGCCTGACACATTTCCTCACATTTGGCTGCTTCATTAGCAAATATTGAAGGCGTCTTACAAAAAAAAAGGAAGGAGATGATAAAGCGAGGTGATAATTTGTAAGATGGAAATAAACCAACATGCAACGACTCCCTGGGGATTAGGAACACGAAATTACTAAGGTGCGGCTAATGTTCTTTCCATGTTTAAATCAATTTTAAAAAAGCCGCCTAATCGATAATGTTTCATTGTCATCGATCATTGCTTTCTCGACCGTAAACGAAATATTTTAGGTTTTTTTTAAAGAAATGCAGATGTAATATTTTAGCTCAATTTGAGAATTTCAAAAGACGTGCATTTTGAAATGAAAATGTCAGATAGACGCCTAAAATAGTATAATATTCGGCATATTCCTAATATAAATTTGTAAAATTTTTTAATTATATTCTTTTATTTTTGATTAACTTTAAACAAAAGTCTTTAAATCGCCATTGCTCTCCTATATACTACATACTTCAGCTTACTTAAATTTTTAAATGTCTTCTAATAAGAAACAGCTTTTCAACCAAATTTGGGCGAATAGCCGCAGTACTTTTAAAGTTAATACTGTACAAAGACTAAAAACTGGGTCAAGTATGACTTTTTAAGAACCCGCCAAAGTCAAACGTGAATATTCGATAACTCCGATAGCTTAACTAGGTCTGGTGTTGTCACGAACACGTTCAGTCTGAAATAGGGTTGTCGAATACTTTTCAAAATATCGTAATATGATTTAAAATTTTCAATTGTTTGTGAATGAAATATTTTTGCACACTACAAGTTTTTTATTACAATTAATACATAAATGCTTATCACCTTTTTTAAATATGTATATGCATATAAAAATCACGACATGTATATAATTTGTTGTAGAAACATATCGATATATCGATATTTTGATATATTATCAACAACCCTAACTAAAACAAAGGAAAAGGAAAACGTGAAATTTGCAGAAGCATACAAACATAGCAGCAACAAATCCGATAAAAGGTAATGCAAATCATGCAGGTAAACAGCCCCGCCCGACTACCTGAGCTACCTCTAAGTAGATAGCAGATGGCATAAGTGCATTGCATCGCGTTGCTTCGGTTATTTCGCAATCACAGTATCGAAAATACCAGAGCAGAGAGCAGGCCAGGCAACACAGTGTGCGTTTAATTGATTATTCAATAAAACGAAACTACGCCACACACATACACTCTGACAACACTCTGCTCATGTGTTCGTGTGCGTCACCAGTTGGTAAAAACAAAAACAAAGCCGTAAAATCGAGTAAAGAAATTTATTTCGAAAAATAATTCGTCAGCGAAAAGTTCGGGAAACAGCTGGAGCATTCGACGGGTATCTAACGGGTAAAAATTGTACTGCCAGCGGGGCAGAAACGCGATTCCTTTGTGGAACTCTTGATATTTATTTTAATATCGTCTTTCTTCCTACGCAGCATCTAAGGATATGGAGGCGACACTCAGCTCGGGCGGCTCAAATGCCTCGAGTGAGTGCGCCATGGACGGGGGAACAAATCGCTGTCGCGGCCTAGACAACGGCAACGGCAATTGCACCCTCAGTCAGGAGGTGAAGGATTTGTATAGGTAAGATGCTGCCCGGCACATAAATACGAACAGTAAATGCTAACCCCTGCGATTGCCCCTTTAGATCCCTCTACACGGCCTCCAAGCAGCTGGACGACGCCAAGAAGAATGTCCAGACCGTGGGCCAGCTATTTCAGCACGAGATCGAGGAAAAACGCTCTCTGCTGGTGCAGCTGTGCAAGCAGATTATTTTCAAGGACTACCAGTCGGTGGGCAAGAAAGTGCGCGAGGTGATGTGGCGTCGCGGCTACTACGAGTTCATTGCCTTTGTGAAGAAGAGCTGGCACAAGCAGGGACAGGACGCGGCCACCGCACAAGAGAACATGCAGAAGTTGGAGCGATTCCTCTGCGCTGGCATCTTCAACTACAAACGTCTGTCCTCCCGCATGGAGGAGATCTACGATCTGGACCTCAAATACCTCATTGATTTCTCCATCATCAGTGATGGCTACATAAGTGACATGATCGGCGACTCCAAGGAAGCCTCACATGCGGGCACTCAGGCGGTTGACAAGAGCCTGGAAGCGGTGTCTTTTGCCTTGGATACCATTCACTCGTCGCTTCTAAGCCTGGGGGATCTGCATCGCTACTTCCTCGACTTTCGCATTGAGAGCAAGCTGAGCATCAGCAAGGAACAAGTCGCAAAGTACTATTTGGAGGCATTCAAACTCAACCCGGCCATTGGCATGGCCCAGAACCAACTGGGAACGCTGTACTATGGGCAGAACTACGACCTAGACTCTACCTATCACTACCTTTACTCTCTCGTTTGCATCAAACCCTTCGAATTGAGCGAGAACAACCTGAATAAGTTGTTCGCCAAGCACACCGAATATTTGGAGAAAATAGATCCGGAGAAGCTTGAATTCAGTATCGAGGACTTCTTCGCGCGCTTCTATCTCATTGTGGATATCTTCTTCTTTGACAAAGAAGTGCCCGACTTCACCGCCCTGTGCCACTGCGTCCTCATCGACCTACGCAAAATTCTCTGCTCCCAGCACCTTCACGTCACGGAGCCAAGCATTTTCAAGATCGTTTCCATTCTATTCTTCTGCCTTTCCAAGCTCAAAATGATCAATTCGCCGAAAGTCTTCTCGCTGCATGCATTTTTGGTGGCTGCCTGTTCCGATCTAATGGACGCCTGCATCGTCAGCATTGAACAGACGATCCTGGCTCGCGCCGCTGACAACGAGCGCTTCCAGGCGGTGTACGAACAACGCTTCCAGGAGTTCGACACGGTGGTGCGTAAGTCTCGCAACGAGTACAAGAACTGGATAGCCGCCGTCGGCGAGTGCGAGCGCAAAGACAAGAAGCTGATGCCTCCCCGACCCCACTCCCTGAAAGATTTCAGCTCCGATTCGCGGGATAGCCAGCACTCCGGAGAAGAGGCTAAGACCCAGGAGGCGGCTGACGGCGACAAGATCGGCGAGGCAGTCTCCACGCGCTCCAGCGACGAGGCAAAGGAGTCCGACCTTAAAACGCCACTCTCTTGCAAGAGCAAGCGCCGGGGAATGCGCCTTCGTCGGCGTCGTCGTAAGATCGCTCAGTCCGACGACAGTTCGTGCTACGACAGCGAAAGTGAGCTGGACACGGATTTCTATAGCGATGAGGAGGATTACACTGATCTCAGCTCCAATTTCGACACCGATTTCAGTGACATCGATGCAGCCGATCCAGGAGATCCTCCGTGCGGAGAGGAGCACTACGAAACAGGTGAGTCTGGGTTTCACACCATCTCTCCAACAGGAGCTTTATCTGTGTAGCTAATTTCCTTATCCTCTATTATTATATGGATTTTTACCATTTCAGCTTCTTACAACAAAAAAGAGCGCAAATCTGGTGGTGGTGGCGCCGTATATTCGGATAACGACGATGTGGTCATTGAGGAAGAGAAGCTCGTGTACCCCGAAGATGTGGAGGAGCGTCGTCCAAACTCGCAGGAGGTAGACTCTGAAGAATTGTTGCGTAGCTTTGAGGTTTTGCAGCTAAACTTCAAAAGCGCCGAAGAGTCACAGACCAAGAAGTCAGTAGAGGGGCTGGGGCCACAGATTGCTGCACCAGCCGCCCCCGTCAGCTTCACGGAGCCGCCAAAAAAGTTGGTTTATCGCAACAAGTACACAAAAATCAATCCGAACATCATCATCGACTGTCTGCACAATGAGCCGACTATTAGAGCCCTGAAAATGCTCTTTGATTGGCTGCGCATCAATCCAGAGATACTTATCGGCTGCTACCACTCAAATCCGGAGTTTGTGCACAAGATCATGAAGCTGCTGAACTACTGCAACATCGACGTCTTCACCAGGAAGGTTTACTTTGAGCGCGAGCTCCTAACCACCTCCAATGTGCGCGATTCCCTCGTCGAACTTTTCGATGTGAGGGCCAACGTCCCGCTTACCGAGGACTTTGCCTTCAAGAACTTCGACATCTTCCAAAGCACCCAGATAACGCTAGACTGGGAGACAATCATCAGAGAGCGTGTCACCGCACAGGAGGAATCGATTCTCCGTATTTTCAAAATGGTGGATTTCGGGTTCTTCATTTGCAAACAGAAGAAGTTCAACTACAGATTCTGCGTGAAGACACGTCGTTTCACTGAGACCCAGAAGAAGAAGCAGCGCGAAGAGATGAAGGGCGGCGGATCGCGTCGCCGCGAGCGCCGGACTGCTCCGAAAACCAACCGTACCAAGAGAAATGAGGGACGCACCCGTCGTTACTCCGATCGCAAGAACGGCATTGTACGCAAGAGCTACACCAGCAACGAGGAAAAGGACACCGTGGAGGAGTGCCGCAAGGTGCCACGCAAGGGTTATCTCCGCAACCGCAATGCCGAGAAGGCAGCTGCCGTTATAGCCAGTGCCACTAGCACCTCGGTGGCCGGCGGCACTTCTGCCTCTACTACCACCAACAGCGTCATCGAGAAGTTGAACGTGCAATCCAGTTCGGGGGCCGACGAGGAGCGTTCGGAGGCCATGTCAAAGAAGTGCGAGCTCATGGGAAAACTATGGTTGCAGAATGAGGTAGAGACGCTCGAGGAGGAGCTACGCGACAGTCCCGCCCACGTGGTTATGTCCCCATTTGTAGTGGTTGACTCGAAGGCACTGACCGAATACAATGGCATTGTCAAGTCGCTGGTGAGGACGAAGAAGTGCATTGTCCTCATTCCGAATGCAGGTTAGTGCACCCACAAATTGTTCTATCGAGTTTAGTTTGAAAGCAGAGGTCGATGAAGTGGAAAGTCACATTGTTTTGTTATGATAAAAGTTTCAGGCAGTACTTTTCTGCTGCATCATTTGTTTCTCCACGAGTTTTGCGAAACATGTGCCTAGCTTCATTTGCCCACATTTTCTTCTGCCTTCGCCCATGTTTAATTTCAGATTTTCCTTAATGTTCGCATTATTTATTACTGAATTAGCAATATCCATGTTCTATTTTATTTCTCTATCAATGCTTTGAGTACCGGATATCCCAAACTTGGTCACATTTGACTCCAGTTGTCCTACATGTTTCCCCCTTAAATTAGATTTTAATTGCCACAACCTATGCCCAAGAGCCAAACTAATCTGATATTTTATTTTTCGCACTTAGTGCTCAATGAGCTGGATGACTTGAAGAAGCGGAGCGAGAATGTTCGCCATGTCATCCGTTGGCTGGAACAGGAATTCAAGCACGGCAACCGCCACTTGCGAGCTCAGCGCGATAACGAGAGCCAGCCGCTGTCCCTGTTGAAGATATCTCGCAAGATGGGTGAGTTCAGTAAACGTTTATCGGACAACAAAATGCTAACTAATGGTTCCTTCCGCAGATCGTGACGCTTCGGTTTTCCTGCAGATTGCCCAGTTCTGCAATCACCTAGTGGCCAATCATGCCGATCCACAGGTCAGCGAGCTTCAAAAGAGCGTCGTCACCTACTTGTCGGGCGATAATCTACACGAGAAAAACCGCCAGCAGCAAAATTTCAGCTACACCGGTATCCTCGACTCGATACCCGTGCGCTATGCCCAAATCCAGAGCTTCTACGCCAAGTTTAAGGCCAACAAAAAATGAGGTGGCCAGAGAACAGCGGCAACGGTAGCGGGCGCTAAGGCGGCAAAGCGGCAAAGGCGACTACAGACCAGATGCAATTCAAGCAAAAAACGGGTGCAGGCGAGCGAGTTCTCTCTGTACAAGCATACATCGACATGGAGTTCCACAAAGTTAACGACAGCCGGCGAAGAGCGACGGCAAAACCAAACCAGCAATCGCTGCTGCAGCCTCGGTTGTGTGTGCAGCCGTGTTTCCCCTTAAAGAAAACTGACATTTATACCATCAGTGGGTGAGCACGATCCCATTCACCCAGCCCAGCCCAAGCAGCAGCAGCTTTGCGCGGAATTTGCTTGTTGTTGTGTTTAGGACCAAACCAAACAAAATACCAATCAAAATCGTTCACTTTCAACTCGATGGCAACAATGATGACAACCTTCAGCTAGTGTTACAAGGACAAATGGCAAGATAAAAAATATACAACAAAAAAATGAAAAAAGGAAAAAACATAAAAAAAATAATATATGTTTCGAGGATAACCTCATAGCAGGCGAGTCTCTAAGTGGTTCACGGTCAAAAGATCTTCGTGAGGAAGCCATGCAGAAGAAAAGCAAGCGGTAAGCGGATAAATGGACTTGTCTCCGCTTCCGAGAGTTCGCCTTTCCTGCATCGAACTGAATTCAGTGGTTTCCATGACTCTTCATCTTTCCTGCAGTGTTTTTGATTCGTTCTCGGTTAGGCAGACGGAGCAACATTTATTTTTTTTCACGCTCAGAGCTAGGTGACCGCGTGATCATCTATATAAAAACAATATATGTATACCAACTTACATTATAATGCAAACCTAAAAATAATCTCGTTCGTCGAACCCTCAACAATGCAATTTCCTCCCGTTAAGAAATAACACAAATGCCGCACATACATAAACAAAATTCAACATCACTTTAACTGTTTCCAAAATTGAGAGCTTGTTAAATTTGTTTGAATAAATAAAGCGCCCAACCACATTTCGTTGTTTTACTTGAAGGCAATTATCTGGATTTAATCGATGATGTATGGAACATTTCCAAGTTTAAATTTAAATCCAATATAAATAATATATTTCATGGTTTGTTTCTGAACATTGACTAGAAACTTTGTCTTTAAATCAGGATTCCGGACAGTGAGCAAATTTCTCTGCAGCCACACTTACGATTGGAACAAAGCGAAAAATGTAAATTCAGCCGCTTTTAGAGTTTAATGGGTATTCCCTTAGTCATACCTGTTTAAGGACCAGTGAAAAAGTGGGTAAAGATATATGTTCGTCAACATCAACTCAATGTTATATTGAATTTTATTCGAAAGTTTATAGAAACTTCAACTTGCTGAAGATAGCAACCTTTATATAGTTTTAGTTTTGTAATTAATCAGATAACATTAACGTTGTTATCCCTATTGAGATATTGCACACCGTATTAGCTCCCAGTTAATTAAGTTCCATTAAAACAAACATATTTAAAATGTTTAATAGATTTTTATTTGAAGGGTTTTCTTTTTTGTAGATTTTTTTGTGATTTTGAGTGCTATACTTTTCCTTCCAATTAGATTGAGTTTGTCACGTTGTGTGGTTTGTAGTTCGTACTTAAATCGTACACAATATAGAGGGGTGTATACATATAATAATATTTATAGATTGGTTTAAAACTATGTTGTATATTAGGTTTGAAATACTTTCAATTTAATTTGCTGCCTACACAGATTCAATACCACCAAAGGATATTTATTATCCGCTCCACAAATTTTTGTTTTGGGTTTTCTTGTCGGAATTTTAGTTTAGCAAATAATTTGTTTGTTTTTGAGTTTGGTTCAGCATAAGCTACATGTAGGGCGTGCTCATTTGATTTAAACGATTATCAAGCAATTTCAACTATATGTATATATAATATGGGGGATCGTGTATATATAGTAATAAGTTTGTTTTTGGCTTTAATCTTAGATCCATTTTCTTTATACGTATATTTTGCATTAGCTTGTGCCTATTGTGGGTCTATGTATGTTTATTGTATATATTATGTTTTTACTTTCTGAAGTCAAGTCTTCTTTGCAATCCGCTGATTATAATCAATAATTACAAATAATATTTCTAATTTGTTGTTTTGCAAACGACATAAAAACCTGCACACGATTAAAACAATAATAATATAGTAATACGTAATTCGAAATAATAAATTATACACTTGAGATTACAACAAGACTGTACAGGTTTTTTTTTTGTTTTACTTAGCAACTAAACAAATTAAAAAAAAAGAAACATAAATAAAACTTGTGAATTTTCTCATTCAACGTTTGCCAAATAATAATAAAAAACATTTGCACAACATTTGTAAAGTCTATACATATTAAACGCTATACAAATTTCCCGCTGTCTAATTTAAACTAATTGCATTACGTACACATAACAAAAAATCTAAATCATTTTACAATTTCCATACCGAAATTCCCGATTTTTCTTATTTGAAATTTAACTATTTTATATTCAGATCACACCGGACACTGATTTCTCGTAGGGCGTGCCCAGCGTGTCCCGTCTCCGTGGCAGGGTGCCGCTCGCAGTCAACGGTGCTGCTTCGGGGCAGCCCAATCCCTCCAAAAGCTCTACCAACGCAGTCGTGTCTTCGACATTGTACTGGGGAGCCGGAATTCCACCATTGGCTGCGGGAGGTGCCGGCGCGGGAATGGTGGTGCCCGCTTGCGCAGCTGCCGCAGCCTTAATCGACTTGGCGGTTGCCAGGGATTGGGCTGCTCGGGCATATGCCAGGCAGGTACGACCCTCGTGATCTGTGTGCTTGATGTTGGCGCCATTCTGCAAAGAAGAAATCTAGTAAATATTATGTTTTAAGGTTTTCTGCTAGAAAACTTACCCAGATAAGGAGCTGTGCTATGGCCAGGTTGCCTATGGCGCAGGCCAGCAGCAGTGGAGTGCGCACATCCCGGGCGCTCACATTTGCATTGGTCACCTCCGAGGGACAATTGGCCAAAATCGAGACAATCGACTTGATGTCAGCCCGAATGACAGCCTCGATCAACTGCTGACCTGGATGCGCTGAGGGTGCGCTGCTGAGTGGGGTAAGGAACTCCTTGGCCTCATACTTGCTGCGTATCCAACGCTCCTTGTCCTCTCGACTGCTCTGCGCTGTGGGCTTAGCCCGTTGCCTTGTATTCGCCTCCCAGACGGAGTTGGCCAGACTGTTGCCAATGGCCAGCATTACGCTTAGATGTGGAGACCTGAAGCGGAAAAAAATTAGTTAGAAACTAAAAGGCGAAGTAAAGCTTGATTTACTTACGGCCAGTCATCCAAGCCCAGGGAGCGGACCTTTGAGATGTGCGAGCCGAGATTGCGATGCACGCCCGAGCACTCGATGCACATAAGTACTCCTAGATTTAAGCTAGCCCATTCGGGATCTGGAAAGAACATTCGTGAAAGGTTAGTAGAATAATATTTAAAAAAACCTGGTCATAATTCTAGATCATTCTACAGGTAAATGAGTTTTTAACGCTTTAATTTAATTTGAAGTTAAACTTACTTTGTGCTCCGCAGTCCACGCAGTTTCCATTTCCTGGAACCCGTTGGCGAATCGCCAGCATGGCGGCCAGGTCCGTACTGGTAGCCTGCTTTGTCTTGGTGCTCTCGATGCTCTGAAGACTCTTAAAGATCTCCTGCTCGACGGCTGCCACCCATTCATCGCGCTCCTCTGAGTTGGCGGCCTCGAAGTGCCATTGCTTGGAGTCTAGCGAAACGATGTAGAATTCGTAGCCGTCATTGTCGTCCGCCTCAGTGGCCTTCACACTGCTGCTCTTCATCCGGCGATGTCGCTTCTTCACGTTCGGCGTCTGAGCCTCCAGTTTGCTGGTTGCCGTGGCCATCGCTTCTCCGGCAATAAAGGTCTGCGAATTAGAGTTGGACATGGCAATTCCCTCGTCTCCGCTCGTCTGCTGCGAACTGTTAGACTTCAAGGGCTCGGCCCCACCGCCAGCAGCTCCTGGTGCAGCTCCCAGCAGCGACAGTTTCTCGCTCAGCTTTCGCTGATTGTCCTTGGCCAACGTCAGGCAACCGATGCCGTCGCTGAGCGCATTTTGGGTCCTCTGTCCATTCGCCATTAGCGAACTGGTTAGCGCACTGTTCGTGATGATGCTCTTGGAGCCGCGCGGCTTCTGTCCCGGCACCTTCACTGTGACGTATTGCAGCGGAATCTCCTTGCCGTGCACATCATCCATGTAGTCGTGCAGCGAGGGATGGTAGGTGAGGCGGCCGTCGTCGCACAGCGTCACATACTTCTTCTTCCACTCCTTGTTTAGCGACTTGCTCGATCGCTTGTAGAGATATCCCTGCTTGATGGGTATGGAGCGTCCACTGCCCAGCTCGCTGCTCTTCGGCTCCTTATCCTTGTCGGCCTTCTTCGAGGACGACGGGATGAACAGATTGGATCGCCGTCGGCTCTTGCGGCTAGTCGTCGGGGTCGAGGTGGGTGTGGGCAGCTCCTTGCCCGGCGGTGGCGCCAGGTCCCGTGGATCCCTCAGCTGCACCTGCGAGCAGTCGCCTTGGAGCAAGGAACTGGCCGCTCCGGGATTGTATTTGGTGATGTTGTTGTTTTCGTTAGTGGTAGCCGTCGTTGGCGCTGCGCCGGATTGCAGTGACCAGAGCTTTTGCTCTGCCTGGTTGAAGTCCGTGCTCATCCGCAGGGGAAGCTGCTGCTGCTGGCTGCGCTGTCCGTTGGTAGATGGTGCTTGGTAGGGCGCCAATCCTAAGCGACTGCCCTGCGGGGTCGTGGGTCTCGGCGGCTGCATCTGAGGTGGCAGCGGCAGGCGCTGCGACAGAATTTTCTGGCAGGCTGAAGGGAAAATAATTCGCTTTGAGTTAAGAGATCTTGTTGAATGACTCTTGAGTGGACTTACCATCCTGAAAGACACGTTCCACATTCAGGCCATAAGTGGCGCAGGTCTCGTAGTAGGAGCAACGCTTCAGATCGCTGGCCAACTTTCTAGCTCGGGTATCGTCAATCACCCGGGGATTGCGCTCACTGATGGCATCTGGCAAGAAAAACAAAATGGGGTTTATAATAATTATAGATTAAATAATGTAAAAAACGTAATAATGTAATTAAATTACTAATAATTTATTATTATTATTATTCACTTACCTTGCGTCCCCACCAGTATCATTGGTATTTCCTGTCCGTTTCGAAAATGCGCCATTTTCGTGTAGTAGTTGTAGACGGTATTGAAGCTGCTCTCGTTCTCGAGGCTGAATACAAAGATTACCGCATCCACCCAGCCAGCGAACTGAAAGGATAAAAAAAGGGCATAGTGTGAGTAAAATTGCAAAGAAGAAGGGGTTGTGAAAGCTGAAAGCTAAAAACAAGAAAACAAAGAGTCCTGCGAAAACGGCCCGTTTTGTGACGCTCAGAGTCCTTGACTTTGGTCGCCTCGCGGGGAGATTCCGGGGAGGAAGGACTTGGACTTGGATTCGACTTCGGCGGACTGAAAAATAAACAAAAAATGCAGCGTCTGGCGGAAGCGCGCAAAACAATGGACATATATGGTATAGCATCTTGCCTTCCATCTAAAAGGAGTATTTCAGATGGGCTGGAGGAGGACTCGGCACACACACACTTGAGAAAGTCGCTAATGAAGCACTTGAAGCCTTCTATGCTCCGCTCGCCAAGCTCGACGTGTGTTAAACTTTTTAATGATTTTTGTATGCCTCACACACAACACACACACAAGCACACTCGCCCAGTTCGGCAGGATAATGAACTTTAATACGGGAAGAAGTAAACAGGCTCTGTTGTTTCTGCGCAGGATTGCCGCAGGATTGAAGGCGATGGAAGGCGACGGAAGTGGAGTTCTCCAGCTTATATTGATTGACTGTTCTCCAATCGAATCAATTAATAATTCATTAACTAGGCTCTTCACCTGGACAACTCTGCGAGCTCGTTGAATTATTTATGTAACTCGCTCATGGAGTTGGGGCTGCGTTATCCTGTGACAGCAGCAGCAGTGGTCCGTCGAAAAAAAGCCGCCCGCACGCGACGCCAGTCGACAAACAACTGGCTGCCAGAATGTCCTGGCAACGAGGACACTCGTCTGCGTCGCTGTGTTGCTGTGTGCATTGTGTTGTGGTGGGTGGTTGTCTGCTCCCCACTCCCCGCTTCCTGCTCCCAGCTACCCGCTTCCCGGCATCCCCTGCTGGCGTCGCCATCATAGCCACTTTTTATGATTTGTTGTGAAAATGTATGCAGAGAAAACAGAGGAAACAGAAAACAAAAACGAAGCACAGACGAAAAGGGGGAACGAAAAAAAGTTGCACCAAATGGCGACGAAGGGCTCGAGTGCCTGAGATCTGCTTAGTTTATGCGAGACATTTTACGAATCCTGAAAAAAGTGCTTAAGACATCGAAAAGATTGTTTTCCATGAAGCTTTTAAGCGGCAATTGAGAGGGTAAGCATTTTAGTAGATTTTACTAATTGACATTTTATGGAATACTGATGAAATTTAAAGCGAATTTTTGTATTTTTCAGGAATACTTTATATGAAGAGTGTTTTCGAAATGATTTCTTGCATTGGGCATCGTATAAACCCTGGTATACTGTGTGGAGGAGGGGTCCTGTTCCGGCGACTGCTTACTGCACATATGTACATATGCTGATGACGAGAAATAAAAGTAAGAAGTAAGCACATCACAATGCGGGTCAAGAAAATGGTAGCGGGTTTCATTTTTCCTCACATTGCTATTTGCTTTTATTTATTTCCAATATCTATCAACCAATATCTATCAACTTTGCTGTCTATAACTCCCTCCACATCTTCCTATCTTGCGCACCTCGAGTGTACACCACCATCGCATCTCTCACAATACGGAATCGACAAAATTCTGGTCGCATGCAATATAGCTGGCGCTATAGTCATCGTCTCATGGCTCGTATATGGTAATGATATCCTTCGGTGGAGAAACCGAAGAAAAAACAACTACAAACGCGACAGAGTGGCGACGAGTCGCCCATTGAATGAGTGATTTCATCCAGAGTCGGGCGACAGTAACTTCTGTTGTGAGAACGCTCCTGCCCTTGCGAGGGTGGTCTTCTGGGTTGCTTTGGGGGGTTGCTGTTACAGTTACAGTTGGCTACTCCGAGGGTTATTTTGCTTATGAAATATAGGTTTATTATGTCCCATCAAGATGTGACTGACGCAAGTTAGCCGGAGAAAGTGATATATAATTAGTCGAGTGGCTCTGGCGCAGACAGCAAACGAATTTGTGAATTGGAAAGAATGGTTATTGCAACAATAGTTCGAGGGGGTTTGGCCTGACAGTGGGATCGAAAAGTGCGCTCAAGTGAGAGGGTTGATTGACGGTTTGGTGATCGAATGTAACGATTATGCAATGTGCATCTGGAGAAAGTGTCCAATGAAGCGCAAAAAATGAATTACGAAATGTGTCACTCTGAGTAGATCTTAAAATATAATTATGGAAATATAAAAAAAGAGCTACGCTTAAAAAAACATTTTTTTTTAATATTTATAGTTATATGCTAGTATCTAATTACTATTTCTCCCTGCTGATCTGATAACTACTAATTTATAATTTTTAATTTATTTTCATGATCCCCTAGGCTCAAAACTCACAACTTCCGAACTGTACTTTGAAATTACTCCCTTTTAAGCCCTAATCCTTTGTTATGTATATCCCACTGATAATTTAGGTCAATCATCTGCTTGACTTGCAAAAATTTTCCGAACTTCTAATTAAACAGAAAGCAAATTGATAAAAAAAAGCAATTTGAATAAAAATGGCAAGCAACGGGAGAGAGCAAATAGTGTGGAAGACTGTCAGTCAGTCAGCAGGGATAGAGTAAGGATTATAGGGATATTATTAGGATTTCGAGGGTCGCGTGCCTGGCACATTTTTTATAAGCAACCCCCTAGGAACCCCGCCCTCCGCGAGGCGTGTAAATAGAACCGCAAATAAAAAATGAGAGACTAGTGAAAAGCGAAAGCAGCTTAAAATTTATAATCCTCACTTTCGCCCGTTAAGCCGCAGGCGAAGGCTTCGGGCCCCAGGACATTTTGGCACACGGAGAGGGGTAGCGAAATTGCAATTGCGAAAATGTAAATGCAGACCTCGAGCACACTATATATGTACTATAATACTTCAATGTACGTATATCAAAGGCGGGAGCCGAACAAAAGCTTCTTGAGCCACAAAAGCCTCGGGCAAATCAATGAGTCAAGGCCCGTTCGAATGTAAATAGCCCGTGGTTAAGTTCACTTTAATTACACTGCCCGTGTATATTGACAAAAGACGAATTCAATTGCATTCGCAGAGGATCGGAGCTGCAATCGGGGTTGCTGGTTGCTGGTTGCTGGTTGCTGGCTGCTAGGTGAGCTCCAGGGGTTGACTGGCAATCTTGGGAGGAGGCGGAATTGTATGTGCCCTGTGCCAAATTGTGTTGCCCAGCTTTTGGCTCTCGGCCAGGAGACGATGATGCAGCATCACGTCCTGCCATAATGGCCAACAAAAACAGGCAAACGTGTGAGTCCCCAGCACACGGACACGTTGAAATCGCTTATCTGCCATTGCGCCACTGTCCCTGCCAAAGGTCGAAGTTCGATGGCGAGTGACTCACGCTATGTGAGTGCTCCAAGTGTCCTTAGTCCTTAGTCTGGTCTGGTCAAGGCAAACTTTGACGCAGAGAAAGAGTGGCCAAAAGTTGGATAATTGCTGGCGAAATAACTGTGAATATGCCTGCGAGCCACGGCAGAAAGTTCGTGCTTGGAGTAACTTCCAAGTTTCAATCAAATTATATCGTAAATAAAAACTGTCTGAGGGTAACAACAACCCCTAAAAGTTTTCCCAGTCAGTTGATCCCACGTTGACCTCAATTCAAATATTTACAAGATGATAAGGGAAAAATGTATTTGTCTACGGCAGCGGGAAAGGCAAACCTTTCCGGCAATACATCATTTTCCCATTCCCATGAATATTTCATGGCAAACAGAAAGCAGAAAAAAGCCCCAAGGACTCAACTGAAACTCACCTGCATTTCGGGGGCTCCACCCTCGTCCCGTATGAGCAGCAAGTAGCTCTGGCCGTCGATGAAGACCTCCTTCTTGAAGCGGCCGCCCTCGGGCGACTCCTCCTGCATGTAGGAGCCGGTTAGGTAGCGGTGCACCAGGGCCGACTTGCCCGAGTTCAGCGAGCCGACGATTCCCAGCCGCAGATCGGGAACGGAGCGCGAGATCGTCCATTCCTGGCTGTTCACAAACGAATCTGGAAGAGAGCATCGATCGGATCATCATTAGAAAAGGAGTTTCTTTCTTAAGTAGTTTGTTTCTGTTGGCAACGGGAAAGGGAAAACAAGTTCACTCGGCGCAATTAGCGATCTCGGGAACCCGTTTCCCTCCTGACCTCTCTACATGTCGCGGCCAAAAGTTTCCAGCTCTCAAGAACCCATCCCATCCCACCCATCATTATGCTAATGCCGGGGTATCCTTCCACACACATACATCATCGCCAGCCTTTCTGGTGTATTTTTAGCAGCCGCCCCTTGATTGACAGCAGGAATGTTTGCCAGGAAGCTTCCTTTTCAATTTTCGGCAATTGTCTGCCGCCTTGGGTCTTGTGTGCTTCCCCGTGCAAAAACTTTTAAATTGTCAGTTTGCTCGAACACTTTTCTGATTTAAATTAGCTCATTGTCAAGTCGCAGTCACTCAATCAGACTTAAGATCGAGAAATCCCTGTGTCAGCTGGGCTCAAGGTTGCGAAATGGTCCACGAATAGGTAGCTAATTGAAGCGGCTCTGGCACGATACCAGCTGCTTGTGGCTGGCTGGGCTTTTGAGGCTCCTCCTTGGCAAGAGGATTTACGATTTACGGTGCACTTCACGCCCAAATGTGAAAAGCCCACAGAGGTGCCATCATAAATCTTTCCAAGAGCGAGAGTCCAAGCCCGAGCCATTAGACTTCCAAGTGCCCACGATCAATTTCACTTCACGAAAGGGGGATACTCCTTCCTTGAGCCACCCCAGGATTCTAGGGAAGAAGGAGTGACAATGGCTGACCAGCGATGATTTACTGCACTCGGCAGAGGACTCGCACGTGAAAATTGCTCTATTATGAGTTGTTAAGAGTTGCGTAAGTAAACACAGACGCAGTCCCTCTCCTGGGTAGATGGACAACGACAACGACAACGACAGCGACAGCGACATGGCCATGGACATGGATATGGATCCATCCGTCTCAAGGGGTTGTCTTACGGCGGAAACTTGTTTTCCTGCCGCTTGTTAATCGACTAAGACGATGGACATCGGCAGACAAGACAAGTTCAACTGGTTTGCACTGCTGCCTTGCTGACCAGAGCGCAAAATTACAAATTAAAATGAAATAAATATGCCTTTTGTGTTATATAATACTGGGAATAAACCGAATACCGAAATGAATCTGGGCCAGGAGCAGCGGCGGCGCATTTCAATTGTTAAACCCAATTGAAAGCGATATGCACACGCCGGCCAAGAGAAAAATTAGCGCGGTTTTGCAATTTGCATGCCCCTAAAGGTAAATGGGATAAAATGGTTTTCGGATTAAAGATGGCGGAGGAGACGCGGAGGACTGGTTCCCGCTTCTTTTGGTTCTCAGTGCTCGAATTGTAACAAATTGCAGGCGGCCAGAGACGAGCCCGCCTAATTAATGGCTCGTCATTAGCCTAAAGCGCTTAAAGTTACAAGCCAGTTACAAATGCGTCTTTAAGTTTGACTAATGATGTCAAATGTCTGACGCTGGCTGGGATGGGATGCAATATGATGGGCTGGGATGGGGTTAACCATCGCCCCGAGGCATCGGAATCGGAATCGAGATCGGGATAGGGATCCGGAGCTGTAAGGCGATCGGCTTATGTGTGAAGTTCAAACCGCCAGCCAGGCCGGGGCAAGGCAACCCTTTGGCTGCGGCTATCCCTCCTGGCTGCACATCTCTTTATCTCTCTGGGATCGTTACTCAAACTCATGTCAAATGTCGCCATCGTTGTCAAAATTCCCAACATAATTACGTATGCAAACTAGCTGCAGCCCAAAAGAGGTTCGATTTCCGAATCTACCATTTCAATTCCCATTTCTTGTTCTTGGGAGAAAGTGTCCGGGGGAAAGGGGTTTGTGTTAGTTGGGATTTGTTTTCCTTTCCTTTTTTGTTTCCTAGTTTTGTTTGTTTGTGTTTATACACTTTTGCCATTGAGGCGATAAGATGAAGGTTGCCACCCAACCCAAACCCCACCCCGCCCCTAGCCCATGGTCGGGATTTACGGCTCTTGATGTGGGTTAAGCATTTTAATTAGCGAACAATACAGAAATTTTCATATCCCTTTCCGGCATTCCAATTCTAACTCTCCTTCTCGCTTTTTAGAAACATGTTTCCCGAACAACAAACAGCCAGGTGACCGACCTTATGACCCGAAACTTGAAGATATAGATGGCTTAGTTTTATGACTGACAGCTGCTGTAACCGAACTGGACAAAAACCAAGCCAGGCTGAGTTTTTTATCACCAAGAAGCGTGCCATGCATCCAAGAAAAACATGTACATTAATTTTATTTGAGCAGGAGGCGCCAAGGATTGGCCGAGGAATAGTCGTAAAATGTTTATAAGCGTTTAGTTGTTTACGGTAGCCACAACGAGGAGCATTTCGAACTGTCATCGCATAATTTTACGATTGTCCTTTCCACAAATACAGCTGAAATACAGGACCATAAAACCGTAAAGAAATTGATAAAAACATCAAATGCGAGCAAAGTATTCATTGGCTATGATGAGCGAACCTTAAAGTTTGAATAAAAGCTGAACTGGATTACAAATTCCCCGTTATTAGAACCCACAAGCGGTTATCCATAGATCATCCCATTGAAATGCTCTACGGATGTTTTGATACCTCCAGGCATGCCCATAAATGGTCGAATAATGTGATTTTAATAAGCCATAACCATAATAAAGGAATATTTTTCATTTGCCGCGTCTTTCATGCGTATCTTAATGAGTAGCTCTCGTTTTGTTAAATAAATCATATGAATGAGTGGGATATTTGCATGGGGCCTATGAAAATATTTAGGTAGGCTGGTCGTGTCGACAGTGTGTTGTCCAGTCTCATAGATCTGGTGAGCAGCAGGCCATAAATCTCTGGACCTCGCCTGTCCCAAGTCCAACCGCCTTCCTTTCCTTGCCTTCTTGGCCCTCGAAGTCGGATGGTACGAGTACCTTTCACGATTCAAATGCCCGTTGCCTATGTACATTCTGCACATCTGCTCCAAAATCTGATTTACTTTCTTTTTGTGTTTGCCCAGAGATCGGTGAAAGAAGATCACGGCGACTGGTGGCATAGAGCGAGATGGAGACGAAGGTGAACGATATACCTATTCCCATCCTCTGCCTCGCTCTCTCCCTCTATCTTTCTGGGTGCGACAAAAGGCAAAGAAATTAGCAAGGCCCACAAATGATTCGGGGCAAAAAGGGCGATCGCACAAACAAGATTACAAGAGGAGCAGGCGAAGGCAAAGTCGAAGGAGGATGTTGCAGACAGGAAAAGGTAACGAAAATAATGAATAAATACAGTGAAAGATGACCGAGTACACTGCTCTTAAAAATACTATTCCCGTAGATGCAATTTCAGCAGAATTTGCTAGATTTTAAAATTGTTTAAAAGTGTATAAAAAAGAGAGTCGAATGCTAATAGATATTTATTTCATTTAACTATAAACCCTATAAACCTGAGTTGACATTTTCGGCAGCACTCCCCAATTCTGTTTTGTAATAGAATCGTCCGGTAGCTGTTACATTTTGCGATTAATTACAAGTCAAAACAAACAAAACAATAACTTGTACGTCAACGGGGGCTCCGGCACCGAGCGTTCCGTCCAACTGTTGTTTTTTCGAGAGGAGAGGAACAGTTCTGCACGAATGATTGCGACACTTCAAGGTTCGCCCCCGGGGCATCATCATCAGCGTCACGCAACGTGAGAGGGATGCATACGATGGCATGGGGATGGGTGTGTACCTGAAACGGTATCCGCCGCCAGTTACATATGACTCGTGTCACGTGCAGTCACATATTCCGCATGGAAATTTGGATTCAAGAACATGACTTCATCGCCCAGAAATCCGGCAAAAACAATTATAATTGACACAGAAATTCACGCATCATTAGCCAATGTGCGAACATCCAAACAAACAAACAACAAACAGATGGCGACGAGCAAGTAATTGGAAAGATCTTTCAAAGATCTCTCAGAACGGAGCATGTGTTGGATGGATTTTTATAAATTGAATTGAGGAGAAGCTCAGTTCAAACGTGTAGATGTCCAAGCACAGTCGAAGGTCACTGACGAAGCCCAGGCCCTCAAAAGACCACGCCCCGAGCCTTTCAAAAGGGTTAAAAGGGTTTTCGAATCCCTTAAGGAGGCTCTTCTTGGGATGCTGCCATTGGCCCAGAGATTTATTTGTGTCCTCAGGTAATAAAGCATCTTTGCGGCAGCTCCTCAATGCCATACTCCATTTTGCCAGTTCTCAGCAAACCCGTTCTCATTTGCACCCAGAAAAAATATATATCTCTGTTTATATAGGCATAGACGGTTTCTTTGTTAACTGACTTTTTTCGTGGGCTTTTTATTTTGGGTTCGTTTATCAGTTTTGGGGCCGAACTGAATTTGTTTTCTGTGTTGAAACTCATTTATCATGCGCATGAAAGGTAATTGCAAAACACGAGGGACGGTAAAATAATAAAAAGGTAACAGAGACCTAATATACAGAAATCACTAGGCTGTAGCTACGATTTCTTATCGTTCAGCAGCTAAAGACCCTCCACTCAATGGGGGAAGTGCGACGTAAAAGAGAGTATTCCTTATCGGACTCAACTTATTTCTTAAATCAACTTTATACACTAAAAATACAGTCTTGGAGCTATTAGACCACAAATCGTAGCAAGACAACTGGGTTTTTTATGGAAAATACTTTAGTGATCTACATAAATAACTCAATTTTATTACTTCACCTTTTTACCTTATCAAAAAGAATCTAATCTAGGCAGGAATTTTTTTTTTTTAATTTCAGATGACTTTACAGCAGATATTTTAACCTTACTCAATAAACATTTAAAAGGAATTGAGTCATGATGGCCGATTCTCCCAGTAAATGTAAATTTTCCCATACGCAACCCAAAGCGATTAACTGTCAAATTTATGACATGATTTGGTTCCCAATATCATCTTACAACGATCCTGGAAAAATTCGTATCATTTTTTCCTTAAAAACGTTTCTCTTCCGAGAAGTACATTTTTTTCCGACCGAAAAAAGCGCAAAAAAATTACACCCGGCTGGAAAATCTTTTCAGCTCGTGCGAGTCAATCAAAAGTTGACAATGGCACGGGAGAAAGCAAGTGAGAGAACCCAGGGACAGGCAGGACACCATCTTCTGGTGGTTGCTCGGTGGCTTCCTTCACTTACTCGCTCGTTTCCTCAGTAGCTCACAGTACTCTATTAAATATGACATATTTATGAAGTGTCAGTCCCCGAGACAAAAGACGGTAGAAAAACTGAGGAAGAAAGCCAGGAAAAAATGAAAGGAAAGTACGGAGGGAAATGGGATTTTTCCCGGGATTCGTACATTTCAGCTGCTCTTCCGATGGTCGGTCGTAAAATCAAATAAAATAAAATAGGAATCGTATTTGTGTTTAATATTTATGCGGTGAGATTGTCAATGATGAGCATTTGATTGTCTTCTGCTTCTGAGGTTTCCCTTCTGCGGTTGGGGTTTGCTAAAAATACAAATGCGAATGTGACGAGGTGGCAGAGATCTGGCGATCTGAAAGGACGTCATTTGTGCCTCATAAATTTCGCTGTAATTAAATTGATTTGGAATGGTCAGGCGCCTCATTAGACAGAGAACCAGCAGCTGGCCAATAATATTCCACGATCACCGACTGCTGACCAACTGACCAGCTGACTTTTTCTTTCCTTTCAGTGCCTTTCCTCTTCTTTCCGCTTTCCTAGTCGCTCAGGCGCAACAAATTAAACTGCTTACTTTTACTTTTCCCGGCTCTCGCTCCTTCGGCAGCCTCCTTAGCGGTAGTTTGCTTCATGGCCAGTTACCTAGAATCTCATCTCATCTGCCATTGTCGCCCGACCAGCTCGTTTACATCTTTTCTCTTTGCAGAGCAAAAAAATTATGATGACCATTGTTCTCTGGCAGTGGTTCCCCCATCCTCCGTCCATTACAATCTTATTTATGGCCGTTTTTCGGTGATTTCCTACGTGAGTGTCGCATCGTGTGCGTTCGCAGCTCTCAGTCTGCAATTTCTGAATTTTGCCAGAATTTTCTTCTGGTTTTCTTCTGTACTTCCAAAGTTTTTGAGAGTGTTGAAAGAATTCTACCCGTGGGCAGCTCTGATCTGCTCCGGCTGCTTGGCCCGCTGTCTTTTAGCGGTTCAATGACTTCTTGGCCATTAGCCGTTGTTTGTGTTTCTGCCAAGATACACCAACCGGCAGTAACTCACTGCTATCAGTCATACGCCAATGCACGGCGCCGTATGAGGAGGGTATTGAATAACACTGAACAGGAGGTTTAAGTTGCAACCAATAAGCGATTTTAAGTTATTTATAAATATGTTTCGCTATTTGCAATATCATAACTTACAGATATACCATTTCTTTTGCCTATGAAGGACACCATTTTATTTTGTAGACTCTTATAATCTTGTCTTATTAAGAATCTCCTTATCTTAGATATCCCTTTAACCACCTTTTTTACCACAACTTCACCCATATATGAAATACTTTAACAAATATAATGATCATTCACCATTAAAGTCAATACTTTATGATTGTTGCGCTTGTAATCTGATCGAAGAACCCGCAGTGCGGTGTAGGATAGTGTAGATATATCGGTCTTTCCAGCACAAACTGAGATCAGACAACTGCCCACAAAGCATCCGAAAATGCGAGTGAGAACTGGTTATGTTGTAAGAATCACGTAAGTTTCCAAGACGGGGAAATAACTAGAGTGTGACTGAACTTTCGGCCAAGGCAAAGGGAAATCAATGCAATAAGGAAGGGCTTGCCTCCAAAGGGAGCGCTCACTAACAGCCCTGGAAGTGCCATTGTAAAAATTATGTTGGAATTTTATTACTAAGTGGAAGCGCCCCCCTCGACACGATCACCAGCAACAATTTGGCGGTGTCAACCTCGGCATTTGAATTTCAATGGGCGTTAAACCTTAGATTGAAGCGGAGCGCTAACAAAACCTAAATAAGAACTTCCGTTTCCACATGCGTTTGCCGTTCCCTTATATGAAATTCTGGATGGGGCTTTTTGGAATTCGGGAAACAAAGGGCCAGGCCAGGGCCAGTGCGAGCTCGAAACGAAGCACAACGAAAATGCAATCCCCCTTTTGGGCAGGCAACTGGCTATTCAATATTTGATTGTTGTGTTTAGATACACTTTGCATTCTGAACGGAGTTGACCAATAAACCTGCTGCTTGCCGGCTACCTATATTTGGGGAGAAAACTCCAACCACTTCGATGGACGCACTTTGGTGGTGGATAGATAGGCATTTTTGTTTTCCCAACAAGTGTCCCACTGTTTGAGGCGGAAGCGGCGTTTGAAACGTGTCGGTTGTCGTCTAATTTGCATATTTTCCAGCTATTTTCTCATTACAGGCAAATGCATTTAAATTTTTCTCCATTTTCCTTTGCCATTTGACAGGTTGTCTGTCTGTCTCCCGGGAAGAGGGGAGAATCGTCTTCATATGATTTAATTGAAAATACGCAAATTTGTTTTCCGTTGTTGTTGTTGTTGTTGTTGTTGGAGAAAAGTGTCGAAATAAATTTGAATAGTTTCCCAGCTTGGCTGGGAACAATTTTCTTAAGTAAGGCCCGATCGCTTGATTTTCGTCATGGTCGATAGCATGTGTGCATTTTCCCAGCTCTAAGTCGGGATGATCAACAAATTGGTTTGATATCTTGGAACACCCTGAAGAAGAGGCAAAGGCGTGGGAGAAAAGGAAGTTCCACTTGGTTCGCTTTGAGGTGTTTAAGATATTGTTTTGGGAACTTAAGATGAATGGTATTAAAACATTAACATAACTTTAGTTAATATAGTTAGCTTTAATGATATCTTGTTATTGTAAGACTGTAATAGCTGGATAAGTGAAAAAGTATTTCCATCTGCTTCAGATGACTTGCTCAAAGAAAGAAATGCCTCAATTTCAAACTATTAATAATATGATATTATCATCTTAGATAGAGACATCATAAACAAGATACGCACTGGAATTATCATATTTTTATGAGAAAGTACTGCGAGAGATCATAAAACTTCATTAATTACATGTTATCCCGAGTTTTCGCTTTTCATGGAGAATGTGGAAAATAAAGATAGATAATTATAGGGCGTGTGGCCTACAGTTAAAAAGATGCCGAATAAGAAAAGGTGCATCTAAAGTGAAGTCCAAAAGGCGGCGCGTGCGTTAACGCCATTTAGAGAGCGAACCATAAAAAGAAGCATCCCGGCCTCTTGTTTGGCTTGTCTGTGACCGTGGAGTGGCGAATGATTAATGGTTAATAGAACCGATCGATGAACCCCTCCGATCGAGACTCGCTCCATGATTGACACCGTCTAAGAGGTGACACTTGGAACAATATAATCTGATGACTCAAGAGCTGGTTCTGACCAAAATCAGCAATGAAACCAAAAGTCGAGCTGCCTTTTAAGGTTTGCCAAATACTGATCTATGCTTTGACTTGTTAGTGGCCTGGTGGGCGGTTGTTAATTGACGTGGGCGGGTCATTAATTTAGCTGCGAACGCCGAGACTTTATCACTCAAACATATAGTCAGAATTTGTGGATGCTAATTAAGGGCACGCGTGAGAGTTGTTCAGGAAGTTGACGCATCTCAGTGACTCCTCAAGGGTTAAAGAGTGGGCAGAAGATCGAACGACAAGTCGGTGTGCCGAAATGTAATTGAATGAATTTTTTACTCTAGCTTTCCCACAAAAATCCCCACACAAGTTGAGGTCACTCCTCGTCTGGGTCGGGAAGCTAATGTGCCATGATCTCATGTGCCCATCAACTGGATTGCCCATCTCCGCATAGATACAGTATGCAGATCCATCCGAAGCTCGTTCACACACTCGTCGTGTGTGCCCGCGGCAAATACAATTGCGTTTTAATTTTAATCATACGAGTTCTTCTTTTTTCGTACGTAAAAATGTTCTATATTTCGGGGGATATGTTTGTGTTTGTATTTCGCACAAAATGTGTTGAGCGTATTATTTCGCCGTTGTTGTTGACTCTTTATTTATCTTGTTTAAGCGTTGAGTGCACGGGCGGCAAAAGAAATAAAAACTGTACGTATACAAAAACAGGAAAAAAGAATACAAAACAAATAAAAAAATATACAAAACATAGGAAAAAGTGTTGCGTGGAACAGATTGAAATAGCTTGCAAATCGCGATAAAGCGTTTTAGATCCGTCCACTTTGGGCTCTGTCAAGCGAAAGGCTGTCCAAGGTCTTTGAAAAGTCATCTATCTCAGGTATTTCGTATTCACTCAGCGGACCTGGCTTATCTGGGCTCTAAAACTTATCACTTTTTGGGGGATAGAACGACGCCTTTTAATTAAACAAAGTGAATGAACGGAAATAAATAGAACAACTATGTATATACGCTTTATTAAAGAAAGGAAATTCATTCCTTATCTTATCACTATATGAGGCCTTTATTATTGGTAGCAAAAAGTATGGCAAAAGCAGAGTATAACACGAGTCCCAATACATTCTATTGTAATGCGATTCCGAATGGAATTTGCCATTTGAGTAGAAATTAACGAACCGATCAGGAATAATATCTGCACACACACAAGAATGCAAGAACAGTAATTGCATTAAAGCAAAGAAATAAAATCTGTCAGCGTTAAAAATAGAAAATGATCAGGGAATAGAGTATAGAATTAAGCATTCTGTTTCTCAGGGTATACATACGTCTTCCAGAGAACACACATGACTAAGATTTTGCTATTGATAAGCTATCTGCATATAAATAAATTGCAAAGGAAAGCTCTCAAGGAAACAATTTTTAAGTCAACGGACTACCTTGGGGGAAATAGCTGCTTCGAACTCCAATCCCAAGAACTTGCTCAGACAGTTCACGAAAGAGTGGCCACAGTGATTCATAGCCCTAACAAACGATGATATATCCCTCTTTAATCTCACATATCTGGCTGCAGATCAATCAAGTAATCTCTTGGAAAGATCTCTGTCAGTGGCGAGAACCAGTTGACACATTTACCAGACCCAGCAACCAAGTTTCTTGTCAGCTCTTCATCATTGGCATCGTGTCCCTAAGTGTCGTGTTGTGGCCGAGGCACCTTCCACCCATCCGCTGATCCACCTCCGCCTTCTCAGTATTTACGTCATTAAGAGGCATTTGGCATTGGTTGCAATGTGTCGGCTTCTCGGTCGCTTCTCGACCCGCATTATTCGAGAATCGATAATTGCATGCTAAATAGGTGGCAAAGTGAGAGGTGGCCAAACTTTCGTCGGCCGTTGTCACGGCTACTGGAAGTCAATGCCGAAACATACGAATGTAAGTCACTGTTACAAGTCTGACAAAAGCCAACTTCCCCTATTGAACTTCCCTTTGTGGCTAAAAATTTACCCCGAACTTTCGCTTTCCGCTGTTTTATCGACCTTTCACTCCTCTTCACTTCGCTCGGTGATTTGATGGAAACAATACGGGCTTGCAAACTTTTGTTTATTTGAAGTTTTCATGCAAAATAAGACATAATGGTGTCATAACTTTGGCATAATAAGCCTCAAACGCGAGTCGGAACTGAGGAAGTATCAAAGGGAAACTATGCCAAATTGCATTATATTCGTTACTTACAACACCAAAAGTTTGCCTCACACTTTGACACATGACACGCGATGTGCCATATTCAAAAGGTTTTCAGCATTTTCTATTTATATATATGTTTTTTTTTGTTCACTTTAATAGAGTTGAAATGGAGTTTAGTCGGACTGTTGCACATTAAAGGCTAATGAAGCTGGCGCACAAGGTCATTGTTTTACGATTTTCTTGTTTCGCCTAATGTAATTAACGAAATTGCATAAAACTTATTCAGCTATTTAGCTGGACCAGCTGAATTTTAAGTTACAAAATACTAATTATTAAATATTATAATTGGCAGAAAGGTAATGTTGAAAGGGGTCTGAAAATAGGGAGTACTTAAGGTGGGACTGTGGAAAAACTTGTTGACTTGTTACGCGAGATTGTGATTATAAAAAGTAAGCTTAAGATAAAGTTATTAACTTTAGCTTCTAGTCAAAGGATGGATATATATTTATTTTTATTTATTTAACCCATAATCTGTAATTGGTCGCATTACATCGACACTGTACCTCACCTGATTTGCGTTTCTCGCTGCGATCGGGCACCACCAAGCTTTTGGCGCGCTTCACGCGCAGTGAGCGCCTTCGGATGGATCGGAGGAAGGCCTCGGGCATCCGGGAGAATCGCTGCGGAGTCTCCGGAGCCTTGGCTCGCTCCGGCAGGAAAAAGTTCTTGACCGCCAGCATTTTCAGCACAAAACTGCAACTGTTGCTTCTGTTTTCGCCCTAAGCGGCTTTTCTGCGCGTTGGTTTTCCGCTAGCCTTTGGCAGCGCGTGTTGGCAATGAAAAGTGTTTGCTGTTGCTTTTGGTATTTGCTATTTTTACGCCGCCTCTGTTTGTGTTCGAGTAATCCTTCTCGTGCGCCTTTCTTTTCCACGTAGAAGTATCTCTTGCTTATTTATATATTTTTGCACTTATTGGCTTCCTCGGCCGCACTTTATTAGTTTGCATTTGCATTTTAGCACATAAATAACTTGTATGATGACTAACACACTTGGTCACTTTGCATTTAAAACTTTGGGGCAGCAAAAGCACAAAACAACAATCCTCAAATATTCGTTTGTATGCCGTATTTATATGTCTGACGGCATCCGTTGGCTTCTGCTAATTTGTTGTTGCTCCGGGTATTTCATCAAGTATCCAAAAAAATGTCCAGCCAAAAAGTTTACGCGAAAAGTTACGCGCGGGGCCCTAACGCAGAAGATACTGCAAAATCAAGTATACGCTCTGAACGTCCACATCGAGCGCTGGTCGAGACACAACTGAATGTAAGAGTGTCGAGACCAGGCACCGGAGCGCACGCTGCTACTGAGGGTTAATGCTAACAGCGCTCTGTTAGACAACAGCAGCTGCTGACGCAAAGGTGAGCGTGCGGCAGGTAAACAAGAGGTGGAAATCAGTCTTCCTCTTTAACAGCTTGTTGCTGACACTGGAAACATAATACTATTTGGGTGTCTCCGCAACTCGCCCACCGAAATTTTGTATAGGTAAATAGAGAAACACTCATTAAGTGAAATAATTAAACGCTACTTCTTGGTAAATATTTTGTAGTTTTCTTCTTAGTTTATATTTCTATAATTTAAATTTAGTTTATATTTTTACCTGCACCGATGTCTATTTCCTACTCATACTTTTAATTAGCAACTGATTCAATAATAAAAGGACATGTTCATGTAACAGTTCAACAAAAATGAGTATGAGTGACAAGTTTTTAGATTATGGGGAAACCCAACCAGGTTATTCGAAGTTTTTCTTATTTCTTCGCACCAGAGGTCGTGATTAGCATCTTGCTTTGAGATGTAGATATCCCTTTAGAGAATATAGTATTGTTGAATCCTATAGTAGTAACATAGTACTATTTTCGTATCATGTTGAATAAGTAAATGTTGGTTTAAGTGGATATTCATAAAAAAATAATAAAGTTATTTGAGACTTATTACAGTTTAAAGACTTTGTGGAAATATGAAAATTTTCTAAATGTTTTTTGGCCAATTTATATTATAACAATTCGTTTTAAAATGTGCTCTTAAAGTTTTCAAAGAATTGTTTTCTTTTTTTTTAATTTTGGTACTGACACTACTAAAGTATTCGATATTTTGCTTATTCGTTTTGACCCATAAACCTGATTTATTGTTTAAAATAATATTATAATACTATCATGCTCGCTTAAAAATATTAACCGTATTCCAATAAAGATAAGAACAGCCAAGTTAATAAATACCAATCAAACAGAATCGAAGATAACACATAGTGGGAAATGGTAGGGTAAAATACCGGGATTACTGAGACCAACAGTAAAGCGCTCTGTAAAGTAGAAAAAGAGCGAGTGAAAAAAACAATGTTTTCGTCTTTTGGGGTTGATGACGCCAAAGAGAACCTCAAAGAGAGACAGTGACTTAAAGAGAATATAAATAAAAGAGAGAGTGGCAGGGAAAACATTATGCGGAAATCAAAATGCAATAATAAACATTTTGCCACCGTTGATGACGATGATGAAGATGGAGATGGAGATAATAGTGCTTGGGGGGATACTCGTGGAAGACCTGTGCAGTGCTCCAGCCTTCCCCTGGAAATTGTGCAGACAGCGGTTTGTGGTTATTGTTTTTATTGTTTTTAGTTTTGGGGTTTCGGTTAGTGGGCCGCTTGGGGCGGCTCCTGTTGTTGTTGCCACGGTTATGCGATTCACTTCCTCCAGAGAGATGCTGCGGGGATTCGACATGTGCTGCTCACTCACATTATCATCATGTATACAATAATTATACAATGTGGGGAAAGTGCCCAGGCAAATATATATATTTAGATGCAGTTTTCAATGCGGGGAATTTAATCAGGTGATTCGTCGACTAATCTATATTTTAATATAAACCAAACTTATTACAAAGAGTGCACTAAACAATTTGCGAGTGTAAATTATGCAACAATAATACCTTAAATTTTAAAAATAGTACGGTTTCTGGGATCAGTGCCAACTCTAGAAAGGATCAAATTAAAGTTCTAACTTTCTTATTTCTTATTTAAGTTTATACCTTCTGTGAGAGCGGAGTCATTAAGTATCCGCTGGATTATGAAGCCTATTATTTGGTTATTTTGTAAATCCTTAGCTTCTCTTTAGAAAACTGAAAGCCAAACTACCTCAACGATAAACCATATAAATTATTTTTGCTAAATCAGAAACCTCAGTTTATTTTCAGATTACATCTCTGTCATTACCGCGAAGATGGCCCTAAAGTGCAAGTCCCAGTTATAGCAGCCAGCGACACGTGAACTGCATTATATGCTCGATAATTGGACACGCTCGCAACACACTTGCTCGCCTCACTTATCGGGGCCACACTCCGCACTTTAGTCTACATTCACCACCAGTCCAATCCCGATCCGAATCCCAAGCAGGGACACACTTTGCGACTTAATTAGACGACATCAGCGGCAAGCGACATTGAAAATACCAAGCAGTTGCGGGATGAAGGAGGAGGAAGTACAGTCATTGACGGCGAGACATCGCACGCGATATCAGAGCAACTTAAGGTTCGTCAGTGTTTGTGGGTGGTTGGATCTTGGAGAAAGAAACCACCCCAAACTATGCACTGGGAAAAAAAATCGTAAAAGACCTACATATCTAAGTATGTTTACTTTGGTAGAAAGAAAGACATTTTTATTTGAATTATTTGCAAAGCAGTAAAAGTTATCAGGAATATTGCACGATTATTGATAAATTATTATAAAATAGGTAGAGAAAAATTACATTTTGTAGTTTAAACTTTTACTTGTATCTACAAGATACTGACATTTTAAAATTGGTAATTGTCTCAATTTCTTTAATTCAAATATATTCCTTCTAAATAGAGTTTTAATTATCAGTGTAACAGTCAACAGGACCTGGGAGCGGCTGCTACCGTACGTACATTTTTTTGTAAGGAATTTTAATGGAATTTCTAATCAACCTGCGACACAATACGCGACTGCCAAGGGGAGCGCCCGTCTGGGTCGCACCCCGCGAGGATTGCTCCTGGACTCGCAGCAGACTTGCCCAGATTTCATTGACGAATGCTGGTTGCACGGGAACTACGCACCGAATCCGTATCCGCAAGGGGTTGCACTTGTGGGTGGGTCAGAGACTGACTTTGCCCACGGCCAGTGCGACACTTTCCATTTCAATTGTCCCAGTTCAACTCGGTTAGCCCCGAATGAAATCATCGAGATAAAGCACCAAAAAAGCAATTTAATGACGTTAATAAAAGGACCTCTTTTGCGCTTTAAGGGTTAAAAACTAACAATCTCCACCCCCCTCAAGAGAAACAGCCGCAGGCTAATTGTGACCTGAGGGTGCTTTTGGGTGTTCCCGCTTCACCCAAGTTCTGACAAGAGCAATTCGTTAGCAAACTTAATTGGCTGCAAATGCTTTTGCCAAGGGTGTGTATAAGCTTGCTGCACGAGGAACTTGCTTAAATAAAAATAAATTATAGCTTAAGGTGTATAATAAAATATATTTAATGAAACCTTTCCATTTTAAAATTGTCTTTATTTTATTTTATTTGTCTTTTAGCATAATAAAGCTTAGTTGTAAATCATCCGTAACTCAGGAATATTTTCTATTATTCCAGCTCTATTTTCACTTCATTTTATCATAATAACCAGAAACAGTAGCTAAATTGCAATAAAATAAACCATTTTAACCACCACAAATTGATATTTGAAACCCCTTTCGAATATAAGTCGGCTTACTACTGCCCTGGACTCTTGTATGTGCAAACAAATTAGGCTTCCCTCTCGGCTAACCACGAATCCTGCACCCCTGCTCTGATATTTGATACTTTTGCGACTCCCACTCGGAGCTTGTTGGGCAAATATTGGCCAGGCTTAGCCAAGTTCAGCGTGGTGACTCTGACACCCCAGACACACGGTCTGGAGAGGGTTGAAGGCGGAAGCGTCCGATTTGTCATGGCGTATGACAAGTCATTTATTTGATTTAGCTGAGTACATTTGCTGCCCATTTGATTATATTTAATATTCAGATTCGCTGTGCAAAACAAGCAGACAACATAGTTGTTTTTAGAAAACAGAAGAAGGGAAGTATGCCTCATTTGCAATGGAAATAAATGTGCAGAGTGTTTTTTAGTGGGTCAGTGAGTGATCACACATGTCTTTATGCGGGGGGAACATGATTCATGGGTTATTCGAAAATTTCAAATGAATTTTAAGCTTTTTGTGTTTTTATTCCATGCGTAATCGGACTTACGCAAGTTTATTTTCGGAATTATAAGAATTACATAGACAAGAACAAGGGAACCACATGACTTTTATTGCATTTTCTCAAACCCCATGGCGATAAAGGAGATTTGCCATTTCATATTCAATGCTCATCATCCAAAACTAATTTCGTATTCATAATTTTCATAATTTGCATGGAAAGTCATTTACACTTTCTAACCCTTCGGGCAACCTCACATTTTCCATTTTCCTCGCCTGAAATTACAAGCGAATTAGTTCTCACGCCAAATGCGCTTACACATCGGACATGGGCTGAGAGGCTCAGAGGCTGAAAGGCTTGAAGGGGTGCTAAGACCGTCTCAGCTCAACCATAATTAATAATTCATAATTTCTCCTAAATATTCCCCGTGGATCCTGCGATTGCCAATTATCTGCGAGCCTCAATAATGGAGCGTGAAGGAAACATTTGCGAAATTTGTGAAATCCATGAAATCGCCCAAGGAACAGGAGAACATTTTTCCTTGCGCTATAATTTTCCGGTCAGACATGACATAATTATTAGGGTAAGAAGAGTTACGGGCACTCTGCAATACGGAGGAAAAAAGGCAAAGCCAATCCTCATTCCATTCGCTCAAGTTGACATCGCTGTCTGCTCATATAATCAACGCTCCCTGCCGCACTGCACTTTTACGCAAATTGAGTTGATTAATTTAAATGTGGAGGAGATAGCCGGGTAAGCGGTGGAGCAAACGGGGGTTAACTGTGTTGGCCAGAGGGCAGAATTGCAGACGGCAGAAAATCAATAACTTTAATGGCCTGCTCCCCCACCTAAAGCCAGAAAACCCTGCTCCATCACTCGCAGACATATGAATGCGAAGTACCTAAAAAATGTATATATGTATTTCTATGCTTGTTAATGCAAATATGCTAAGTACATGAGGGAGCAGAGTTTGTATCTCTGTGTCAGCCCCAAAAACTTCGTTGGCAGCTCCTCCTTAACTGCAGGAGTCCTTGTGGAAAACGAAGGAAACTCTGTTTGGAGAGTAGCCTAAGGCAAAAGGCAGTCAAATTGAATCTCGCGCTTCAAAAAAAGATTTTTAGGGGATATTTCTCGAGTTATGTAGGTTAGTTAATACACTAACAAATGTTAAACAAAATAATACGTTTTTAGATTTGCTTGTTATAAGATTAAAGCTAAATAGTTTAAACAATTGAACAGTTAATAAAATGTCAAAAATAAAAGCATGTTATTCTTAAGAAATCCAACTTTGCTCTTAGTTTCCAAAGGAGAGAAGAAATAATTTAAAGCCTTACTAAATGTATATATCAAAAATATTTATAATTAGTGCGAAATATTTATTAAAAAACAACATTTTCTTATTAGTTTAATATTTAATTTTTTTTCAAAACATTTTATAATTTATAGTAACCTAATGTAGAGAATTTCTTTTGCTCCGTTTGAAGTACAAAACTCGACTCAAATATTAAATATAATTTTCATCGTTCCCTTCCCTTTTACATTTTTCCCTCGCGCAACTTTGTGTGCCCCCTAAAATATGGAAAAAGACAACTACGAATGACACGAGGGTATATATATTCTCTTGCGATTATTGAAACAATTAAATTATATTCGCTTTCATATGCCAAACTCAATTATTTACATACGTAAATTCGGCAAGAACACATCTGACGCAAGTCGTTCCCAGCAACTGAACTCAACTGAACTGAAAGGCAAACCATAAATTGTTCTTATTCAGGGTCAGTGGGTGAGAGGGAGGTGGGGCCTCTGTGCTTTGGCCCTTGTATTTGTTTTGTATTTTTGCTTATTTTCAGTTTATTTCTGTAAATAACGCATCACAATTGCTGCACGCCACGGTGGATCTTCTTAAAAGTGCTCGTTGAGCGATTTAGTGGAAAATATCCCACAGATATTGTGAAAACGCGATATGCGATACCTCATATATGATAGATAGATGCTTCTAAAATTAGATGCGATAAATTGAAACTAATTGGGTTACATGAATATGCATAGGAAGGCACCCCAGAGGGCAAGCGATTTTAATTTGCTTCAAATTCGAGTGATGAGATCGAATAATTATAAATTATTCCAACTGTGGGAGTGCTAAATGTATATATATTATTAGGGTAACTAAAAGATACAAATTCTACTTGAGATATTGTATATAATATGGTTAACGGAGGCAATCCTTAACAGTACTTGATGTACTCTTTCGAGAAATATTAAAATTTGAAAAGAACTAACATTTGATATATTATTCTTTTTAAATGAAAATAAATAAAAAACTAAAATGAACTAAAATGCATTATTACTTTTCCTAATTTAATAAAAATTACAAAAAATCCTTTACATTTGTAAGTTACAAATGGTTCCTAGTTCACATGAGCAACCAAAAATTAATTAAAATTTCAAATACATTCTTAGGGTGTTTCTCGACTGGATCTTGGTGGGCTGAACGGAAATCAAGGCACGCTCGAGTGATTTTTCTCTGCCAAGGCAAGGTTAAAGTTCAAATGGGAAGACGGACTAAGTAGGGGTAAGAATTTCGCAAGAAAAAAGATCAAATAAAAATGTTTCCAATATTTTTGAACATAAATACAATTTTGTTCGTTTTTTATTTTTTTGCAGGCCCAATAATTTCGAGGGGAGATTTTTTGCCGATCCCTAAAGGAGGACAATCTTAGGGATGCAATTTTTAAATGGCGTGCAAAATTTAATACTGAAAAAATGATTTTGACATTTTGATGCGATTTCTCATTATTTCATATTTCTTATGTGTTGTTGTGAGATCACAAGACGGTTTTATGATCGCATTACCAGAGCAGAAAAATATCCCAGGTCGTTATCAAATCTCAAAGAATTAGTTTCGGCTGCCTAGGGAAGATAATTTAACCCAAGACTTCTCGAAAATAATTGCTGATCTCATTCAATAAATACAACCTTTGAGTCACATCTATCCAGTGATATCAGAGTCCATGAATATATGCATTTATTACTTGCAATCTTCGAGTCATACGCTGACTAAAGCTGTTCGGTCTTCTTAATGAGTAGTTGATGTAATCGGTCTTACCTGAAAAGAGAGAAAAAGAAAAAGATTTATAATTCATTCGAAGCTCATTTTGATACGTCTTGGGGAGATAATAAATTACCGCAAATTATTCAACTAAACGAAAATGAATGTCTGCCATTTAAAGAGAAATTCAATCGCAATTTTCCATTTTTCTCGCAGCCACCCCGCCACAGAAACCTAAATCAACAACGAAAATTGCAAACAAATTGCACGAAAAAAAGAAATTTCAATTTCTGCCCAAAGGAAACCCATTTTTCATGCGAAAAGAAGGCATTTCTGTGCCAAAAACGTTGGAAATTTGTTTGCCAAATCAATCAAAAGGGAGAGGGGAACAAAGCCACAGATCGGGGGATCATTTCGCTTGGCATTATTCAACGTCAAGATCGTGTGCGGGACATCTGAGGAATTCCCTTCAACCTAGATCCCAGGACATTTATCTTGCGGCTTCTTGGACATGCGATAAGGCTTTGCGATATAGAGATCCTAAACTAAAACCTAAAAAATGGAAAAAACATGCAATTGATACCCGAGCCGAGGAAAAACTACCACAAAAAAGGTTTCCTCGCAGGACACATGACGCGTGTCCTTATTTCGGTCAGTCATCCTAATGCATAATTGTGGGTTCCACTGACAAATCGCTGGAAATTAGTTAATTATATCCACGAAACGATACGAAACGTTACGAAAGGAACAAATTCCCTCGCGGCATAATTAAAATAATTGAAATTGAAAGTGAAATGGCGAAGGGAGGACGACCCACAAAAAAGGCAATTAAACAATAAAGTTTACACGGCATTAAGAATGCAGCAACGCCAACGGGAAAAACATCATTTAAAGCTGTCCGGCCGGGACAAAGGACAACCACTACTGTGACTGGATGAGCGGGTTGCGTTCTGGTTTGGGACTGGCATTCGGACTCGGATTCGGGAATGGTGAGCAACCCCCGCGCTCCGTCGTTTTGTGTGATTTAACTTGATGGACATGCGTCGCTTTTGTCGCCACCGGACAATGCAAGTCCTGCAAGCGGATGCCCGGATGACTCTCCCCGCTCTTCATTAGCGGACCGAACTGAGCAAACGCAAACAAAGCAGCCGTGACTCGCTCAAGTGTGCTCATTTGCGGAGGGAAAGGGTTGCACACATCCCCCGACAGCTTATCCTTATCAAATGCATTGCACGTTCTGCCTCGGAATTATTTATCCGTTCTGTTTTTTATGTGCGCTGCTTATCAAAGAGACACGTTCCATCGCACAGCTCCCATCCCCCGGGGCGATCAGAGATAATTCAAAGCTCATATCTTGATGTTATGAAACTTTATGTCCACCGCATCGTTATGGCAGGCTGCCCAGCATCCGCCGGACGGGTAGCCTCTACCTCTCGTTTCATCTGTTTGCATAAACATCACCTACTTCAAAGTGTGTGCCTGGGTGGTTGGGCTGTAGTCCTTTCAGTCCTTTCTCTGTGGCAGCTGTTGGCCGGCAGGATTGAAAGCATCTCGTTCTGTCGGCGATGCCCTCATTCCCGGGGCCGGTGAAAGTGATGAGCAAAGCGCTTACACCATAGATGGGTCCACGGATAGGCCATTTCGGGTTTGTTATGATTATTACAGCTGCCTCTGCCGGACTCCGAGAACAAGAGTGAGGACGCCCTATTGTCCCACTCAATTGGAAAGTAAAACACGCGTTATGCAAACTAATTGTTTATGGGCTCAGAAGTGTGCCAGGCCTAAGTTATTCCTAACCAGTGAGAGAGATGTGGGCAGTTTATTTAGGGGGATATGATAGGAATCAGGGGAAGTCATAAACCAAGCATTTCGGAAGGATATTTTAACTCTTAATTAATTTTAGCCACAGTGCGGTGATCTTTATAGAAGTAAAAACTTATTCATATATAAATATTATATCTTACTTAAACATTATTTTCTTTTTCCGGCAAGACTTCAGGAATTCCCCATAAGTGGCCACCTCGTCCGACATCTAAATTGCTTCAATTAACTTTTGTCCTTTGCAACACATATCCGTGACATTCTTTGACTCTATTCACAAAATGGAAAAATTCCTTTCCAGACTATAATTTTTGATTTGAAGCAATTTCCGCTTATAGTCTGTATAATTGGCGCATGCCAAGGCGATTTGCTGCAGTTGTCCCAGTTGCCGGACAATGACCAAGGATAGCTCCGGCTGGCCATACTAATGTGCAGACCATTGGCCAGGTCCCCGTGCTCAGTACTGCGGCTTCTGTTGCTACTTGCGTGACGAATGGCGTTGCAACCGACAGGATCCGCTGCCCGCGGTGCAATTGTCCTGTGCACGAGACACGCGTCATATTTTAATTATGACAGCCGGCCGGCAGTCCCGTCCGTCCTCCTGTCGGTCAGAAAGTCAGTCGCTTGGTCCGGAATATGGACACGCAACAGCCCCGTAGAAAGGGGTTGCTCGGCTGCTGCTAGCCTCCGTGCGGAAACAGGAAATGGCTCGGTCTCGGCCTCGGCTTTTGTTGACAGATTAGTAGCGATCGCCGCGTGGTTGGTCCATAAACTTGACATTTTTATTTGACACCTTGATTGTCTAAGCTTGTCATGTGGGTTTATTATATTTCAGTATTTTGGGAGAGATTCGGTTTGCATTGTAGGCAAATGCAAAGCCCACATATTCATAGTGCCGGCACGTTCCACAGGCCACCTCAATGCTCTGAACTTGTTTCATTTAATTCCCCTGTTTTTTTGTTTTTTTTTTTTTTTTGCATACATGCCGGACGCATTGTCCTGGCTAAACAAACTAGAACTAATGAGTGCACTTTCGGCACGCTGAGTG
Organism: Drosophila truncata; assembly: GCA_008042515.1. Lineage (NCBI taxonomy): Eukaryota > Metazoa > Arthropoda > Insecta > Diptera > Drosophilidae > Drosophila > Drosophila truncata. The sequence continues at coordinate 110,603 of VNJQ01002229.1, forward strand.
GAAACATTTTTAGCGAAAAAGTTCCAATTATGCGGGCTGCACAGAGTCAAGGTGCAAAAATAACGCGGCACTTGACAGTGCCCAGTGGAGGGATGATGACTGCCACCGCGACTCCCGATCGCGACGACGTGCAATGCACATGCCCGAGCAGCGGGCAGTCTCTCCCCTATCCCTGCACTATGAATATGTACAGAAAACCCTTCAGAAGCTAACCCCCGCAAACTCTCTCCCTTTATGGGCATTGCGTGCTCGCTTTAATTTCATTACAATGCATTTTCCTCATTACAACGCTTGCATTTATTTTAATGAACTGCCCAAGTCGCGACTCGCGGGTCCTGCGCCACACACTTCGTACCCCGTCCAGGATTTTGAGCGAAGCGCAGGCGCAGACAGTTTAAGTGCAACACGCTTTCTGGGGTGGACGACGTCCAGTGAGTCAGGGAGTTTGAGTCGGGGAAGCCAGTTGACCAACGGCTAAGCTCCGAGGGGTTGACGCCGAAGTCGCTAGGGGTCGCAGGGTTTGATTGATTACTCAACTGACCGTTGAGAGGACTTAATGGTTATCAAAGCCTAATGCCATTTGTCAATTGTACGAGTAAGTAGTTTGAACTCATTTGCATGCATTTCGGATTAGTGGGACAGAAGGGATGTCGAAACGAATTGGATCACTTAGCATGTCGAAAGAATTCGGTTGCTCAAGCATCGTTATAGATTTATGTTCGCGGTACAGTTAGGCGCATGTCCTGGTTACATCATTACATGTCCCTTTAGCAGGAGATTTACAGAATTAATTAATTTACAATAATGACTTGCAACGCTTTAAAGAAATTCCTAAGTCTATAAGGTATTCTTGAACAGTCGAGTAAGTCTAACCATGTCAAGCTAATTTAATATTACATACAAATTAGTTATGCCTAGAATAAATAGTTTTTTATTTCAAAAGTATGTAGATTTAGCCAAAAAACTACACTGAAATTTATAAGTTATAATTATAATAATAGTTTGCTGATAACTTAGAAAGAAAAGAAATAAACAGAATGAATAATTACATGTATGTTGCATTGCGAATTGTAAGCTTAAATGATGTGGATTCAAAAATTAAAGGTGCATATTTATGATAAACATAAACTCGTACTAATTATAATGCTAAATAAAATATTTGCTTTACAATTCAAATTTCATAAAAAACGCAATTATGCAGATTTATATTTTATGATAATTTTGGGATTTTAAATTCCCTTCTTGGTTTGCTCTATAACTTTGTACACTCTTCTGCAGCGACTTAAACCAGTTTAACTATTGCAGTTGCAGTTATTCCACACTAACCGCTCTATAAAACCCAATCGATTTTCAGTCCATGGCTTTACCTGTTTTGTTTTCACAGTTCCACAACGGGGCGTGCTCTGTTTTGGCCTCCGGGTGCAGGCCAAAAGATTTTTCCGCATTGACGTTGACAGAATGTCAGGCTGGGATTTACGAGTATGTCGTGGCAGATAGGCCGGGTTACGAACAGTAAATAAAAAAGGAGATCAACATGCGGCGACTGTCATTCATGGACTTGTCCCAATGCGGGAAATTCCGTTGCTTTTGCGAATGTTGGCCATTTTGGGAATTTGATCCTGTTGATGCCGAAATCCCTTTAGCTCCGCTCCGGCTAGTAATTAGTCGCCTGTCAGCGTTTGGTTTGGTTTGTGCTACGGCTTAGGATCCAGCCAGGATTTGCCACCTGCGCACACAGTGAGACTCTCTTTGAATGTCCTGTGGCAGGCGTAATCTATCAGCGGCTAGAGGCAACGGCAACGGCAACGGCAACGGCAACGGCAACTGCAACAATGTGCGACAGATTCTTCTTCCAGGGAGTGTCCTACATTTGATGAAATGCCTTTGCAAAATGAGAAATTGCCATGTGCTGCTGCCCCTCCATTATGTTCAGATGGGACAGAAGTAGGCTGTGCTCCCGTTTAGTCCTGCATAAAAGGGATAACACAGTAAACATCAACGGCAGCAGCCACTAAATGAGTTTTGCTCTACATTGAGGGCAATGCAGTCCACGTTCCATCGCTCCAGGAGGAGGCTGCTCCTCTGTATTCTGCCCTGCATTGTACGAAAAAAATGAGCCGACGGCTTGTTGTCGCAAAAACTGTCGCTTATTTAAAGTGAAACTGACAATGCCCTGACATATATGCTGTCCGATCTAAATAAAGGATGATACTCTGCCCATCTCCGACGCCGCCCCGAGTCCTGAGTCCACACACGTCGCAGGCTGCGTCACAAGAAATTAGCTTAAATGCATTCGGGCTTTGTGTCTTATCTCACACCTTCTCCTCTGATTTACGAGGCAGTCACAATCGCTCCCCGAAACTCACTCAGCTGCCTGTGTAATTGGCTTAGATCGATTTGATGATCTGTGACGATCGATTTGATATAATTGGCCGTGGAGTGGCTCTGAACACTTTTGAAGAATGAATGCTAAGGATTCGGGGAGATCGTAAAGTATAATAAAATCTTAGTTTTGAATCCAGACATGGGATATCTGTGTAGAAAAAGGAAGTAGGAAAGATGCAGAGGAGTTTCCTCCACAAGGAGTTCAAAGCTTTGTGTATGTAATTGAAAGGTAAGAACATTTTTTAGTTTAAAGCGCAGCATTACAACTTTAATTAGAAATATTTTTCTACATAATACTTTATAGTTTCCAACTTAACAAAAAGAATAATAACTTCAAAAGGATGTTTAAAATCAAATGCATCCAAAAGAAACCCACAGAATCCAACTTAAATTCCTTTGCGACAAACAGACTACTAACTGAAAGATTCCAAGGTAGCCATTGTGAACTATTATTTTCAAGCCTCAAAAAAACAAACCTTAGAGAATTTTAAATGAAATAAATTGTTTGCCAAACTGCAATGCATTTGCAGCCTCAATTGCAGTCCGTTGTCAGGACAACAGAAGTACAACAGCGGGAACAGGAACTGCCGGGAGGGAAGCCAACGGCAGGCTACTTCCTTGACACGGACATAAAACCTAAATAGTTAATCCTTTTCCTTCCTTGGGCCGACAGAAAATTGCGAAAACCGCCCGGCGGCGCAGAGCAAGGATGCTGGGATCCTGCCAAGCCTGTGAATATGTCAAAGAGTTGGGCAGCATTTCAGGGAGAAGGGTTGCGGGGAAACAAGAGCAGAAACAAATCGAATGCAATCAAAATTAAAGCGCTTAGAGCTGTGACAACAGCGGGACAAACAATTGCCGAGCAGAAGGAGGGCAATCCTTTCGGGATTTCGCACAAAGAATCCACCGGGATGTCCTGCCGGCAATTTAAGCGAATTAAAACGGAGTTCATATTGATTTAGGTCTCGGCTCAGCCCCGAATAAAAGCGGAGCAGCGAGCGAACGAAGGACGAAGCCGTCTCCTGCTGTGGCTTAAGGAAAAAAATAAAACCTAAGTATATATTGAAGAAAACAGAGCAAGCTGGGGGGAAAACACAAACAAAAACAAAAATACAGCACTCGAAGCGTTTAACTTTGGCTTAAGTGTTTGCCAGGACGTGCAAGGACCTCACCCCTTTTACCTGACAACAACTTCAACGTGCAACGCTGCATATCCTTCCGCCGGCAATAGCTGCGGTGAGCAGTAACCGAAAAATTCCCTCCAAGTGTCATCGACACTTGTGCGGCTGCCTTAAGGGTTGTCCCCCCTCGCGGGAGGCGGAACTCGATCTGGAACAGGAACAGGAACGGGGAAGGAGTACAGGCAGGACGGCAACAGGACGGAGTAGGCCTCACAGTGTCGCCCAAGTGCTAATAAATGTGCCCTCGCACAGTTGGCGGTCGTTTCTGGTTGAGAAAAGGTTGAACAAAAACTTGAACCCAACCATTTTCGTCTCCAAGGATCTGCATAATTCCGAAGAAGAACCAACAATTTGGACCAATCACTGTGAACAAAATTGTTTAATCTCAAAAGGATAATAGTTGAGACCTGATCTATAGGCGGAATATTTACTTGGTAACCCCATGATATGTATAAAATGTGTGTAATTATTTGTGGTAATGAATCAATCATAGTTTTCATGTGTGTGTGAGATCGTTAAGGATATGCTTATACTGCATACACATATTGAAAAGATAATTATTTCTGAGCTCCAAAGTGAGAATGGTTATTATAACATAAATATACGTACGTCAAAGGACAGAGAAACCAGAAAAATTAAATACAAAATTAGATTTAAATTTCTACTACAAATTTCCATATATGTATATACGTATAAAATAGTGTTTTCATTCTTGTGATAATTAAAGGACATGGAAAATCGAATTTTTCGTTCACTATCCATTAAGTAAGAAATACATTTTTGCTGAATTACCATCTTCCATTCAAAGTTTTTCAACAATGAAACAAATCTACGCAAATGTATATTACCGAAATTTGATGATTAATGATTCTGTAAAAAGTGCTGGGTCATTGCTATATCCCGATCCATGTTTAACATCAAAGAAGTCGAGCAGAGTACTACTACATTTTTGCCTTCCTGTCCACTCCATTAGTGGCGAAAAAAGATCCCCATCATTAGACAAAAACTGTACACATGAAGGATGATTAATGATCGTTCGTCCCGGGCAAGGACATGCGCGGCATTCCAGGGCTCAAGTGCAAACCACTGAACCGTTACGGATAAATCATAGCTGGTTTCCAAAACCGCAAATTGATCGAAGTTTGATGACATTCGAGAAATATTTCTAATATTGTTCCCCCTCTTTTTTGGTTTTTTGTGATCTTTTTTGTTCCTTGCTCTGATTCTTTGGTGTCTTTTATCAATGTGCTCCCATCTAAGAAATTACCTTCACATAATTTGTGTTGTTCTTTCGCCCATCGATTTTGTTTCAGATTGTATGATTTATTCGCATTCTTTAGGATTTTCCTCATACCCCTGTATTTATCTATCCTGGATCGATTACCATTGTCTTGAGTGAAGCGTACGCACATCAGATATGACCGCAGAGGAAGTGAATACAAAAACCCTAGGGATCACTCGATCGGTATAGAAACTTAAATGACGCAATTAAAAGTTAAATTTCTTATATCTGAGATTCTGAAATGAGTAACTAATATCAGCCGCTGGATCAATGAAGATAATTAAAAACCGCCTGGTAACAATACTAAGCAAAAATGTAATTTATTTTTAAACCTTGCAACTTGAGAGTTTCAAAATAATTTATTAAAATTTCATATACAAAATACAATTTTTAGGATTTTTAGATGGCTAAATGAAAGCATAAAAGAAGCTCTATATAAAACTCGAACTCGGTTAATTACAAAAAATAATTAACTTAAATAACATTTTCCCTTGAGGGAAATCCAAATCAAATTCCTCCTATTTCCCATTTCCCTTCGCACCTCGCAGATGGGAATCCTGCGCTATGGATTCCCTCACCATCCACAGGATCTGTCAGCAAACATTAGATGCGAGCAAGGAATCCGCTTGACTCCTAATCCCGACAATACGAAAGCTAAGCTGAGATACATGGAGTAAAAGGAACTTTAATTACGTGTAATTATTCAAGCGTAACGTGACGGGATGAGGCGTCCCAAGACAGCCAGGATTACGGACACTCTCACACAAGTTGGGCAGACGGACAGCTATCCCTCTCCCGGTGCCTGACGTGTCAGAAATCCGGGATTAAACATATGTAGATCAGGAAGAGAGTCCTGCCAGGGGGGCATCTTTTTTTGTGTCCTTGCCGCTTGTGTTTGCTGACTGAGATTTTTTTTTTCATCTTGGCTTGCAGCTTGAGTAACCGCACGGGATCAACAGCAGGAAAAAAATGCATCAGCATTTGAGGGACAATGCCTGGCAGCACATCCTTATGAGATTAAAAATGCAAATCAGGCAAAGGCAGCCGCAAGAAAATATGATGAGTCCAAGAACAAGGAATGACGATGCAGTTGGGCGGAGGGAAACAGTAATTGTTGTCTGTCAGAAAAGGACGACTGCGGTATGGCCTGCCCAGGAACATGACAGCTTCATGTGAGTGCCTCTGCCTGAGCCCGAGGCAGCTGCGCATGCGCCACGGCCCGATGTCTTGGCGGTGGCACGGAAATTTGTGCAGTTTTGCGTTGATTTTCATTAGCATTTACCGTTTTTCCTTTTTCCCAGTTTTTGTTTATCCTTGTGCGGGATTTTTACAGATTTTTTACAGCCGCCTGCATGATTTGACATAATTTTGATGAATGATTCGAGCTGGGCTTGAGACTGTTGCCATATCTGCTGACAACCGGAGACAACTACATTTCGTCATGGTCGCATGGTATTGCAAATGAGTTTGGGCAATATGCAATTGGTGTATGATTGAAAAAAGAGACACAATTTAAATGCACAGTATTTTATAGGGAAAGGGAAAAAGTTTATATTAATCTATAAAGTTATTTTAAACAAAGAGAGAAAAATCGCTGCCCATTACATGAATGGTCTGTATACATAAATATGTGTAAAATATTTAAGACTATTTCCTAAAGATAAATAAAAATTCAATGAACTATTAGATATTACTCTATGTGGTAAAATATCTTGCAGCACTCACTAAACTCCGTGGACCTCTTGGCTTAGCTTCCTCTAAAACATAATGTGTCATAATCTGGCAACTACCTTATCGGGACGATTGTTTTTTATTTCGGTCTCTGGTAGCAATCTAGGCATTTTCTAAATCCGAGAAACAAACATAAAAATAGTTTTCCACCTACAAACCCTTTTATTAAATTATCAATAACCAAGAGACACATTAATTTTTTAATTATAGTAAGTTTTCTTGCCGCTTTACCAATGCAAGGCTTTAACAAAAAAAGGTAAGGGTAGAATTATGCACCCAAGACTATAATTCAAAAGTTCCAATTTATTTTAATAGTTGGCAGAGAAAATGTGAATAAATAAATGTAAATGATGTATTTCAAATAAATAAATAACTTTGTATCTGTACTTGTATTTGTATTTAAACATTTTCAATTTAAATTTTTCTACTTAAGCATTCTTTGCTTAAGTTACTTTCCTAAGCCCATAAAATCCAAACAAATGGTTTTAATGAAACATAAAATTAACAAAGCATTGTAAACAATTCGAGCAAGGATTGTATTCTGTAGGATTTTCGAACACGGCGATCCTCATCCCAGTGCCTGGAAGACAATGGCGCCAAAGGGTTAAAGGTGTAAACATTTGACAAAAGTGTCACAGCAAAGATACGAGTTCGCCCTGCCACAGCTGCTGGGCATTGCTACAGCTTGAATTGCTGGAGGACTCTTGAGGAGGGCGGCAGGACAACGTGTCTTTGTAATGTTAATAGAGCAGCTTGCTACGGATATGGAAATGGAAAATCTGCAAGAGTGTGCATTTCTTGGTTTGACAGCTGTCAAAGGGCTAATAAGTCATATTCATATTCCTCTGCGAGTGTCTCCGTGCGCATTCCGGGTCAGGATTATTGAATGTAATTGAAATCACTGATTGACTGATTGATGGATGGTTGGTTGGCTGGATTGGAAAAAAGTCAAGCAAACACACATGTGGGCTGGCTTCATTAGCGGCTCAAGTACCAGCATATACTCATGGATTTATGGAGGAAGTTAACTCCTTGAGCCGATAAAAATGCTAACGGGGAAAATGTCATTTGTTAAACTTAACTTGAAAAAAGGAAGGAAGCTAACACTCGGCTATTAAAGTTGATACAAAAATCAGTAACATTGGAAGTATCAATTTTGATACACATGTTTCAGTGTCCTTTTTTTGTAGCGCTTTTTAAGAACCTTGTCGGAAAAAGTGCCATATTTTTGCAATATTCAAATAGTTTAAAAACTTCATATGAGATTTCAGACTATTTTTCACTAGTACCTAAAATACAAGTATTAAATTCAAGTCAACAATAGGTGCTGTAACTTAAAGCCAGTAAGTATTTGTCTCTTCTAATCAATCCCTTGCAATACTTGCAAGGAATTTCTCAATTAGAGCAACCAGCAGAGCAACAAATTGATTGATTCCCATCAGTCTTACCTCCGGAGAGGTGGGACTTGAAGAGATAAGCCAACTTGCAGACGAACTAGGCACGATACAGCGAGCAAAGCAGCCTGCAAGAAGAGAATGTAATCGTGTTAGGCAGAACTTTAGACAGCCCTGAAGGATGAACTTCCGTGGCAACCCATCTGCAGCTCGCAGCAAATGCGCAATTTTCAGCTTGACTTGGCGCATGAAACAAATTCGAGCTGAGAACACTGGGAGAGGGGCATGTCAACCTTAATTGAAAAAGTAAAAGCAAGACGGGAGAACGGAGCCGCATCCTTGCAGCCTCCTGCCGCATCCTTTTCACTCCTATACTTTTTTTTCGGTGGCGGCTGTTCATTTACAGGACAGCGCACCTTTTCTTCGCGTGCGATTTTCAGGAAATTGCGCTGCTCAATTACAGCGAATCCTTGCGCTCGGTATTCTGAATTTTCTCATCTCGTTTTCACCGTTGACTTGGCCAGGACAATTGCCGCGAAAGGGGCACGGAATAGGGAAGCACAGCACAGGTCGCGATCTTACTACGTTTCAAATTAAAGCCCATTTAATGCGCAACAATAAGGAAAACAACGGCGTCAGCTCCTTTAAATAAACAATAAGACTCTTCGTAAAGAGGTCCTGCCACTGCTATAACCCATTTTGTATCTTATTGCGACCTTTGGTTTGTCACTCTGTGATTTATTTCTTCCTTCAGAGCCGCTCTCTAATGAATCCTAATTCGAGTGCTCAACAATTCAGTGCATCATAAATTTTAAATTAACCCCAATTTCGGGAACCACCGGATCCATCCTTGGCGAAAAGGGGTTGCCCAAATACAAATATTTACGTCTTTCGCCAGTGCGGAAAATGAAAAGCAAAGCTTTGCACTCACTCTTTCAATTAGCCTTGTGGCCTGAAAGCAGGTGAGGCCTGAAAGCAATGAGAAGGCCCAAAAGCCAGGCCCAGGCAATTATGTTTAAGTCTTAGAAGGGCAATTCAAAGGAGAACTGACTGAAGTGGTTGTTACTCGTTTCGGGGGAATGCCTAAAAGCCAAGAGTGAACTATGAAAGGATTCAAACATAATTATTACACATACATCTTAGGAATGCCGAAACTTAATTAAAAGGAGTTGGTTGTGAAGAAAGTTTGTTGATGAACAGAAGTGGGAAAACACTGAAATGAACCGACTTAAGGTTTGTACTAATAAATTGTAATCTGTTATCCTTGAAGAATAAGTTTTTAAATAAAATATGTCTTTCTATAATACTCTATATAGGTTATAACAAAAAACAACACTTAAAACATCCCACTGCGGAGAACTAACAATGAATTCCCAGCTGAGATCCTCAAGTAGCCACCCGGGGAGCACAGAGCATATGCAAAAACCATGTTACTCCCATTGAAGAGGAGATGCGAACTCTCTGTGGCCACAGATCGGGGCTAATCAAACTGGGCCACACCAGAGCTGCCTCGGGAGGTGGGGCTGTGCCGGATATTCATCTAAGGAATTTAATGGTTTTTAGAAAAGTGCCTCATAAATGTCAACAAATGGATGCAAATCTAGTTGACTTGGGTTGGATTAGACTCGGGCGTTGTGGCCAACGAGTCTACCAAGTAGTCTAGAGTCTACTAGGACGCACAATGCAACAGACTGTCTGGTAGGTCGTAAAACTTCGTTCGGAAAAATACACTCAGCCAGCAGGACGTCTGTCTCACAGCGACGGGCAATGAGCACGTACTCAGTACTCGGGACAAAAACACAACTGCTTTTTGTTTCATTTTTGCATTATGACAATCTCTTGAGGGGACCCTGGGCAACGCAAGGTGTGTCTCAAAGTAAGGGAAAAGGTGGCTCGTAAATTGCAAATGAAATGAGCCAAAACGAATTCCAATGCGGTGAAAGAAAAGAGAGTGCTAGAGAGATGAAGAGGCTCGCTATCAGGAACGGATGCCCTACGGTATTCTGCACTAATTAACAACAAATAATGACATTAGAACAAAATCGGAGAAAAACGAATCATCGAAATCAGAAAAAAGTGTATAATAAAAAGAGAGACAGAGGCTGCGTCGAAGAAACATCTGCTAGGCGAGCACAAAAACGCAAAGCCACTCGCAAATCTGAGGCTAGAAAGTGTTGGACCGCCCGTCGATGTCCTGCTGTGCTAGGACTCGTGCTTCGGTTTGAACCCGGCGATTGAGATGTCCTGCTGGTGCTGCTCGGCAGAGTCTTCCGCATTTGTGTTTTCCAATCCGATTATAGACTTTGCCCCGCGTCCCTGGACTCACAAAGTATCAACATTAATTTATGGTTGAAACGATTAGAACGCTAAGTAGAAATACCCCAAAATAGGAATCATTATTGATGAAGGCAGAGAAATACTTTATATGTATACTCACTGCCAATAAAACGGGAATCTAATCGGGCTTACCTGTAAAAAGAGTAGAAAAATGCATTTTATTAATAAATATAATATGAGTTGAGAAGATTAACTTTAAATTAATAGACATAATAAAATAATTTTATCAAAAAAACCAATATAAAATGCTAAAAATCTCTTAAAATCGGGAGGACCTTAAAGTTTCCCTTGTGGAAAGTATTATCACTTTTGATTCATATCTCTTACATCGGGAATTGGGGTGTATATTTAGAGAATAATTCCCAAAAAATAATAATAATAACGATAAAAAAGACATATTATAGAAAAAGAAAAAGTATATCACAATGTTAATATTAATGTTATTTAAATTAAGATTTTACCCCAACAACTGCTATTTCAGTATATATGTATTTATTTTAAAATAAAATTGCTGTACACGGAAATGACACCATACAATTCCAACTAATTGTTATCAAGTTTATATTGTTTAAGACATTTATTCACACACTTGAACACTTGAAACACCTGCCAACCGACTTCCCACACCTCAGCAAATTGGCTCCACCGGCAGAATGCCCTCGACCAGGCCCAGAATGATAGCCGTAATCTCGTACCAGGCCACATTATCCAGCACCAAATTCATAGGTGGCACAATAAGTTCCTCCATAAACTGGGAGACCTCGGTGGGGTTGTCGTTGATCATGACCTCCAGGTACTCCTTGATGAGATCGTTAATGAACTTGGTGTACAGGCGGCTGTTCATAATTCCCGTGGTCTGAGACTTGGCCTCTCCCAACTCCCATTTCACCTTCCAGCTCTTCACATAAACGCCACTGGTTGCCGATTTTGGACGGATAATGAAGCTACCGTAGGCTCGGAAGTTGATCAATTCGAGAGCGAATGCTCCATTACCCCACAGGGAGAAATCGGAACCGAAGAGACGCGCCAAGATGTCCAGCTTGTAGTTTGAGCTCTTCACGGATACTTTTGGGAAGTTTATGTCGAATTTGATGGTGTGCAGAACGTTGTTCCATTCCAACTTGGAGAACTCGTAGCCATCCAGACCCTCGAGAATAAGTTCAGTGAAGTTTCCCTGGCAGCTGTGGGACGATACGAGTTTATATCCTTCAGTTCTTTTTAATTCTTAATCTTGTAGTGCTCCAAACTGAGTATTTACCCAAAGTTATCTGTCCTGACAGAGAGCTCCTTGTAGGCTATTTGAGCTGGTGCCAAAATAGGCACCCCTCTTGCTGGATAACCACAACGCATCTGCAGTCGAAGGAACTCCGTCAGTTCGCGCAGCTCATCGTCGAACAGCTTGGCGGAGCCCAAGGAGCTGCAGCACAGAAGGGTCAACAAAATCACACAAGTTCTCATTGCGAATGTTAAAAAGCAACTGCTAATGATTCAACCAACTACTTGGTTGCGATTAGCTACTTAAGTAGCCAAAATCGATAAGATTGGATTAGGCCAGGTGGCAGTGTATAGAAGATAAGCCTTCAAGTTCCCAGTTTCATTTCCAAAATATTTAAAAGAATAGGAGTATTTGAAACCGTAGATTATGAACAAGCAAAATTAATGAATCGAAATCAAGGATTCACAGATGAATTAACACATGATCTATGTATGTATCTTAATGGTTAAGATACATTTTCTGAAGAACATAAAATATGTTTTTAAGAACCCCGCAAAACAGAAACCCCCGAAAGTAGACCAAGGATTCAATGTATCGTCAAGTGTTTATTATTTTGACAGCTGCTGAAACTAAGCCCAGGGATCGGCAGCGGGATCGCAGTCGACGACGATCGGATCGTCCTCGCTCTCGCCATCGCTGCTGGACAGGATCAGGTCCACGAGAGTCCAGAAGTCATTGCCCTTCAGCATCTTGTTCACGCGCGGCACAAGGGTGTCCTCGATGGTGTCGGAAATGGCCTGCTGGTTATTATTAATGGCCTTCACCACGATGTTCTCCAGCTGGCGGTTGATGGCGCGGTTGATCTTGCCATTGCCCATGAATCCACTGATGTCCGACTCCACGGACTCCAGGGAGATGGTGGTCTTGAGCGAGGTGATCTTGGCGGAGCCCCACAGCATGGGCAGCTTGTACTTCAGGGTGCCGGCAATGCGCAGGTTCACCAAGTCGAACAACAGCTCTCCGGATCCCTCGTACTCCACGGACAGACCCAATTGGCGCAGGGCATCGATCAAAGTGTCAGTGCTGTACTTCTGGGCGGTGGTGTCGATGTTGTTGAACAGGAAGTCGAAGGTCACCTTGCTGGTGATCACGTTCAGCTTGAACTTCTTGATTTTGAAGTCGTCGAGGCCGGCGATCTTGAGGTGGAAGACGTTGTTAAGAGTCTCGAAGATGCCCTTCTTGAAGTCCAGGTTGAATTCGTTGATGCGAAGAGGGGCCAGCACCGGAATGCCGTACTGGGGCCATCCGCACTCCATCTGCTTCTGGAGCTTGCGGATGAAGCGACGTGCCTGCCAAGACACAATGAACTGGGGCGCAACTGAAGGGTTGACAACATTTTTGGTTAGGTTAACAACATAAATTATTGAGTAAATTTACTTCGAATGAAACCAAAACTCTTGCAATATCTCTACCAATTTCTTTCGCAAAAGACAACTTCTCCTATCTCACCTTCCACAGCTCCCTCCTCAGGCTCCACAAACAGATCGATGTCGCCATTCTGATCCGCCAGCTCCATCAGACGCTGCTCCACACGGTTGGGCAGAGTGCTGGCGGCACAGGCGGCCACCAGGCAGGCCAAGACTAGCAGGAAACGCATTGTTGATTGTTGCTTTCAGTAACTCAACTTGCTACTGAATTGGCTAACCCCCTCGCAGAGACTTATATACCAAAATCAATCCGGGGCGATAACGCCAACGGAGATACTGTGCGCAGATAGGGGGCTAATTAAAACGTAGATCGCGGACTCGCTTGAATTGCTCTTTTCTTTATTGGTGGTTGCCTTAGTCTATCTTCCTGGACTCCACGGCCAACCAGGGGGCGGGAGTGGGGTTGCAGGTGCCGGTGGTGGCGGACACCATGCTTAATAGGTACCAGATCTTGTGACCCTTCAGGAAATTGTTAACAATTGGTCCGAAAATCTCCGAAATCTTTGAGCTAATGGCAGCCTGGTTGCCATTGATGAAGGCAGGCACCTCCTTGTCGATGACATCGTTGATGAACTCGTTGATCCTGCCGTTGCCCATGACACCGCCAATGTTGGAGTTCACGCCACCCAAGGTAATGGCGACCTGGAACTTGTAGATCTTGATGGAGCCGAAGATGAAGGGCATCTTGTACTTGAACTCGCCCTGGAAGGACAGGTCTTCCAGGCTAAAGGACAGGGGTCCAGAGCTCTCGTAGCGCACACTCAATCCCAGTTCCCTCAGCAGATCCATAAAGGTGTTCGTGTCCAGGAAGTGGGCGCTGGCCTTGATCTGCTTCATCTTGAAGTGGAACTTGACCTTCTTGCTAAAGGTGTAGCTGACCTTCAGCTTCTTGATCTCGATGCCATCAAGGCCATCGAGACGGAAGCGCAGGAACTGCAACAGGGAACTGAGGGCACGTGTTAGATAAAAATACATCCCAGAGATGAACGTAGATACTCACTCAAGAACCGACTCGACCAAGTGGATTCGCAGATCGGCATTGGTATAGGGGGCCAATGGGGGGATTCCGTACTCGGGCCAGCCGCAGGGCATTTGGTTAATCAGACCCTTAATGGCCTTCTTGGCCGATGAGTTCAAGATCAGGCCCTGAGTATCGGGCTTGGCGGCTGTTCGGGACGAATATAAGATGATTTATTGTCCCTCAATTGACCGGGGGATATACTTACGATTGCGCTCGACCAGCTGATCCCACTGCTCCTCGGTCAGAAGCTCTACATCGTAGGCTGCTACGCAGGCCAAAAGGGCCACCAAAACACAGACGATAGCTTTCATTGTATAGCCACCTGATTGTTGTGTCCCGCCGGCCGTTGCCTTTTATAGCAAAACTTGGTCAGCAGAGGGGGCGGGGCCTGGGATCATTTAGCCAGGTTAGCATATACATGGTAATCACACAAACTGATTAGGACAGCTCAAATGGCACGATTTAGCGCACAGGAATTCAATCGCTTGGCATACGGTTTTAGTAAGACCACAAAGCCAAAAAAATCCACTTCTATCGCTTAAGTGGCTTGTTTTGGCGTAATCTCGACGGCCAATTGGCCAATCGAATGTCAAAATCGTTTTGAGAACATTTATGGCCTATCATTGCGAAACACATAGGCAAATGGCCTGGCTAACGAGGGGAAGAACTACGTCAAAGTCAATGCAGGTGTCCACGGATTACTGGTATTATTGACTGATTCCTATCACTCGATTGGGGGTAGCTTCTGTTTTCTGGTTTTGTTTCTTAACCAAACTGCATGGCCTCATACTCTTCACAGAATTCTAAAGAGTCTCAACAAGTAATTTATTGCCGATTTTGATTAAGATTTTAGTCGTTGGAAACCATGACATTTGCGGAAAAACTCAACACCTGGGTTTGTAAGTCGGTGGAAACTTTTTGGTTCATAACTAATTTATAGGGTATCTGACTGGCCACCTGGCATTCGCCGTCTGGTTTATTTATTTATAGATTTACCCGCAAAAGTCCTTTAAATAAGCTATTCCAAGCTATCGGCCATAAATCATTCAACGGCACTCAGGAGTGGCTCGATTGTAAATCAAATAACAAACTTTTCGCAGACTTTAGATCCAGAGAAGTGCATGGATTATTATAATCCGAAACAAACAAGGCATTTCTTCGTTTTATAAATATATCTGTTGACGTACATTAGCTCAGCTGGGTTGTTTGTTGATGATGATATTATTAAGGATTTAAAATTAGTTTTTATTACTTATACTAGGCAATGTTATTTCCTAGGAATTATTGCTGCAAAACATCTTAAACTTTGCATTATTCTAATAACCAAGTATCAGTACATGAGACACGCCTCAAGCAGACTTTGATCACACTTTCCAAAGCAAGAGGGGAATGTTTTTGTTTAACTTATATATATAAGTCATACCCCTATAAGTATCCGTATCGAAATGGCAGATCTGATCATTTCCTCGGGATAAGTACTCTGATTTATATAACAAATTGAAATTAAAATTGGCCAACCGGGAAACCGTGGCCAGATAAGACAGCAATAAGGCATCGATCCACTGACCGCCCGCTCCGCCCCGGTGGCTAATCAATCGTTCTCGAATGGAGAACGGAGCACCGAGCGGAGCCCCTTATCTCTCGCCCCACCTGGACGGACGGTTCGTCTATAAAAAGCGGCTCGTCCGGCCGGAGGGTTGAGTAGTATAAATACCGTCTGTACTGCGATCAGTTGGTAGGACTCTCAGTCAAAGCAAAAAATGAAAATCTTTGTGGCTCTTTTGGCTTTTGTGGCCGTCGCCAGCGCGGGTACGGTGGGCGAGCCCATTGGTGAGTATCAGAGATGACCGACCGACCGACCGACCGACCGACCGACCGACCGACCGACCGACCGACCGACCGACTGACCTTCCTCAATGAGATGAGATCTAAACTTACCATCTACTCGCTAGGCACCCACTCGATCTCCAGCACTATTGTGGATGTGATCGAGGGCGTCCAGGAGCAGATGCCTTGTGGCTTCGCCGGGCTGGGCATTCCGCCATTGGCCCCCCTGAGGATCGACCATAAGCAGATCGACATCGATACCAGCGCCTTGAAGGCACAGGGAACCATCGATCACTTCCGCCTGAATGGCCTCAACGAGTTCGATATCGATGAGATGAAGGTCAACGCCATCACCAGCAAGGTCACCTACAAGTTCATCTTCCGCAACGTGAACGTGGACACCCAGTACGACCTGAATGTGCTGCTCAAGAAGTTCGGCTTCACCATTAACCTTATCGGAGCTGGCCATGCCAAGTTCGCCATCAAGGATATGGTCATCTGGGGCACCCTTAAGTACTCTCTGGGCGTGATCAGCGGAAACTTGAAGCTCAAGTCCCTGGAGGTGCGCACCCACCTGGGTGAGGTCGACTCTGAGATCGAGGGCATCCTCGGCGATGGCACCATCAACGAGAAGATGAACGAGTACCTGGCCGAGGCCGTCGAGATGGCCATCAACGAGAACGAGGACTTGATTGCCGAGACCATCGAGAGCATCGCCGTGCCCGCCGTCAACAGCGTCCTGGACGACGTCAGCCTGGCCGAAATCATCTCCGGAGCCGGTGGCGGCGAGGGTGGTGAGAAGGAGGTCTGCATTCCTCCTGAGTTCGAGTGGTAATTAAATCATCGCCGATTAAACAACAAACGTTTTTGAATCAACTCGTTCTGGCTCTGTCTGTGTTTTTGGGCCTGGGCTTTTTAAGGGGTTAAATATGGGTTATCTTTGGGTCTTACAAGCTTTCACAGAATTTACAACTTACTTGTTGAACCTTTTGATAGAGAGCCTATCTCAAGTATTGTCTTATCGTTCATAAAACATTTGCCAAATTATTTGCCGATTAAGAATACTAACAAACTTCAGTAACTACACAGGAAGAAAAATACTGACGGTTATGGTTTTTGACCTAACTACAAATCGAAAGGTACAAAATATATTGTACCATTTTTTGATGTTGACATTTGGGAGGATTTTTAAATGGTACAAAAGTACTTATTAGAAATATTTATAAAAATATAAACCATTTGATGGTTCGTAATAGTGCTCTTATAAAGACAAAAATTAAGAAAAAATTATTATTATTATTATTATTATTATTATTATACGTCAGGTTTAACCCCCTTTAAGGTACGATACTTGAGGTACATTTTCATGGCCTAAAGATAGTTTATCTCGACGAGCCCATTTGCTATAAAAGAGAAATGGCCGGGCAAGTTTTGACTAGTGGTTTTTGATACCTCGAAGTTTTAACTCGTGTGCGTTCTGCCGGCATAAAAATGAAGTCCGTCCTTTTGATTGCACTTATCTTGGCCCTGGGCAGCTGCCATGGCGCCGAATTCGCTGAGCCGATGTCCGGTAAGAATCTTTTGATTTTTGCATTAAAAAATCTATGACTTTATTAAGCCCTGTCGTTTTTAGCTCAGGACCGGTCTCTTTCCAGCGTGGCATTGGAAGGGCTGGAGTCCCTTAAGGTGGTTATGCGTAATGGATCCCCGGATCACGGAATTCCCGTATTGGCCCCTCTGAAGGCCTCGCAGAAATCCTTGAAATTCAGCACAGGAGAGTTCAGTTTTGACGGTGAGGTCCAGGACTTTGTACTGGAGGGTATGGATGAGTACGATGTGCTCATCATGAATGTGGATGTGTTCCGAAGCCGCATTTTGATGACGCTAAAATGGAATAGTCTCAACTTCACTACCCAGTATAAGGCGGATGTGGGCAGTGGCTATCGTGTGAAGCGCGAAGGAGGCGCCTTCTTTGCCCTTGAAGACCTGGTCATTGAGGGCAGGATCAACTACTCGCTCGGCGTGCTGTCCAAGAAACTGGCCGTGAAGGACGTCCTGTTCTACCCCACGGTGGGCAATGTCGTCTCGCAGGTCGAGAACCTGTCAAAGTACCGCATCCTGAACCGCAAGATGAACGAGGTCGTCGAGGAGTTTGTCTCCCTGACAATCAACGACAACACAGACTTCGCCGCGGAATGGGTCAACGAGTTGGTCACCCCCATTTGCAACGACCTGATCGGAGACCGCACCCTGAGTGATATCATTGCGATTATCACGGGAGGAGGAAACTAATTACCAAATATCCACAATAAAGCCAAAAACTACCCGACTTGAGTATTGCATCCACATTTTGCGGTGGGGTAAACGTGTGAACCATAAACCTGTGCGATCGTTTTATTGGCCTGCCTACCACCAGCAGCTGCCCAAAAACACGCAAAAACATTCGAGCAATTTGGTTAATCTAATCGCTCAGATTAAGCTTATAATAGCATTTCCTTCGCAAAAATTGATTAGGCCAACTGACGGCTTAAGTGTTGTAGCTATACAAATACTTATACAGCCTTAGTTCCCAGCTTTTAATTTTGGTCAGTCAAGGGCTATTCATCTAAAAAAAAAGCTCAATATTTCCCATAATTCTAGCGTTTGAATGGGATCAACCTTAATCACAACAAGAAAGGAAGCTAACTTCGGCTTACCGAAGTTTATATACCCTTGCAGATTATAATTGAGCTATGTTATTAAAAACGAAATTCTAAAATAACTTTAAATGCCCGAATCTCAAATTTGATGAAAATATGTTAAGAAACAACCGAGTTATGATTTTTCAGCATCAGAATATAATCGTCCGATTTTCATGAAATTTAAATCAAAACTCTGGAATAATATTAAGAGGCCAAATCTAAAGTTTGATGAAAAAATGTTGAGAAACAGCGAAGTTATAGCTTTTTCGATCAACCAGTTATATGGCAGCTATAGGATATAGTCGGCCGATCCTTATGAAATTTGTTATGTCGTATTATGTTGCCAACAATAGCATTCGTACAAAATCTGAATTCTCTAACTCTAAAAACACCGAAGTTATACCATTTCCGATCAATCAGTTATATGGCAGCTATAGGATATAGTCGGCCGATCCCGGCCGTTCCGACTTATATACTGCGTGCAAAGGAAAGAAGGGTGTGTGCAAAGTTTCAAGTCGATAGCTTTAAAACTGAGAGACTAGTTTGCGTAGAAACAGACAGACGGACAGACGGACAGACGGACAGACGGACAGACGGACATGCTTATATCAACTCAGGAGGTGATCCTGACCAAGAATATATATACTTTATAGGGTCGGAGATGTCTCCTTCACTGCGTTGCACACTTTTGACCAAAATTATAATACCCTCTGCAAGGGTATAAAAATAATAGCAAACGATAGTTTAACATTTAATGGAAACACAATTGCTCAAATATTTGAATTAAAGATAACAAAATAAATATTTATTCTAATATTTTTATATTAATATTATACATATATTTATTTATATTTCCCTACGTGCCTTTTAATGAGGTCTCTTGTAAAATACTGTGGAAACGTTTTTACATTTCTGAAAAACATTGCATACTTTTTGGCTTACCTAATGCAATTAAATACATATTGAGCAAAGCATTAAGCACAGGCAATTTATAAGTTAAAAAGCGTATATAGATCGTAAAAAACATTTTTGATTAAAAAAAAATTTGTAATTTTATTATTATTCTGTTCATTTATATTCCCTACATAATCCTGACAGTTATATGGCTTTTTCTGCTCTTAACACGTAATACCAAAAAAACTTATAGCGCCATCTGTGTATCGTTAAGACAAAGTTACCATTACAGTGTTACAAAATTTCTTTTTCTTTTTAATTTGTAGTTTTGGAATTGGTGAGCTGTTATACAAAAGTGAGATGAAAACAAGATTGGGAATTCGTTTCTGTGTTTTGTGTGAGCCGGTTCTAAGAACTTGTGATAGAATTTGTGAGATTGAAAATAGCGCAGTCGAATATGTGAGATTAAAGAAGAACCCTTTTAAGTGTAAGATTATTTTCCTTTACAATTTATTAAACAAATAAATAACTAACATTAAATAACAAAGGTACGACTTCAATAATAATCATATAATAAAAAAAATTTATAGTGAAAGGCACGTCAGAAGACAAAAACAGCAAACAAAAAAAATATATGGACAAATTAAATGATATCACGGCAAGTCGAAAAAGGAAAATTACGGGAATGGACATTTCCCCTTCCCGTAAGTGCAAAAATATACTAAATAATTAACTTAAAAAATAAAAATAATTCAAATTTAAGAAGAAGAAGAGAAAATAACAACACCTTCAACATGCAACTGTAAGTGCTCGGAACCCTTAGGTCAACTTGAAAAAATTATCCAAGAGCTGACAAAAGAAGTTCGCTCCTCTCGTGGTAAGTGTGCCGATAAATTATTTAACTTGATCAAATTAAAATTTGTTAAAAGATATTATATTTGAGCCATTTTAAAAAAATTCATTGATTAATTAAATAATTAATTAATCATTATTAAATAATTAATTATTATTAAATAATTTATTATTATTAAATAATATCGCTGTCCAAACGGTAATGCATGAGAAAATAGACGTTCTTGTCGAGGCCGTTTCGGAACAGGGTCAGCGGAAAAAAATTTCAGACAAGTTTCCAATACAGAGCATAAGGAGTCACTAAACATAAATAAATAAATAAATAAACGACGCAAACCGCAGACTTTATGTTAGTATTAATACGGTTAGGATTTTGTTTTAATAAGATCCCACATTTTGGCTGAAGGAATTACCAAAAACTTGAAAAACATTATGGGAAACCCTGTAGCATTGGCGCAAAATGTCGATGGAGTTCAAGGAAAGGCTGCGTTAAAATTATTAACCTTCTTTTATAAGCCTTATGGTTTATTTTATTCCAATAGATTTGCTAATAAATTGAATTGCAGCTAAAGTTATTAACAATTATTTATTATTAAGCTAATACCAATTTTGTGAATTTTCTCTTTATTAGATGCGATTTATCTCGTCGACAAAACTAAATCAGCAGACGTACTTCGAAAGGCCTTGCAGTTGCAAAAGAAACGTTTTTTTTTTTAATAATATTCCTTTAAAAAAAATACAAATACAAAAGACAATATTTGAGAACACCATACTCATAGTAAACATATGTGCGTAGTTTACTTTTATTAATGGTCATTGTGGGCTAACATAGAAAATATCAGGGGTTATACTTTGAGTACCAGAAAGACAAATGTCAAAAAGCTTTAATTTACAGTTTAATTAAATTTGAATGCAATTATCTTTCTGGTATTCATAGGATATCCCCTGGTATGGGTACTTTCATTATCAGTTTTGAATGAAGAAGGGTGAGTACTGGTAGTTCCCTTGGAAGTAGTAATAAATATCGCATCATTAGTAACATACATCGCAAATGTATGTCTTCCTTAGGTAGAAGAGGTGTTGATCCCGATTTAATCGGATAAAGATGCCTTTAAATGATAACCCCTCTATATACATATATACTGTCATAATCACAGGATCATTGCACTGATATTATCAGCTAACTCACCAAGAAACTTATCTGTGTGCCTAAAATAGATTACAAGACGCACAAGCTGCTGTGTTTTATTTTACGGCAATTAAAATAATTTTAAATTCTTAGCATGGCCAAGGTTGTTTCAATGTTTGTGAGACAACTGATAGTGGAATCGTGCGAGGGACTTACCACCCAGGCAGCTAGACAGACCTTGACATAGCATAGATCAATAGCCAAATGCTCGCCGATTCAGGGAGCGTGCGATGAGATCTGTACTTAAAACGCAATTAAAGTGACCGGGAATTCTAAAAGCTTTGGAATTACTAATATTCACGAGATCTGAGAGCGTTAGAAAAATCCCTAGCCAGATTATCTGTTTCAGCCCATCGGCGCCTTATCACCTTCCCGAGAGAATCGAATAGCGCGACTATGCACGAATATATATTCAGAAATCAGTTTAAATTTATTGTTCACTCAGGACGGAGGCACAAATCAATTTCCTTCAGAAATGCTGCTTAAATACGTTGCTTTACTCATAACAACCCAGGTAAGTGCAGCATATGAGTCTTACGAGAATCATCCGACTTAATCGAGGGTTTAATTTCAAGCTCTTGGTGGCCACCGCAAAGCCAGTTAATCCTGGATTCGATGATCCGCAACAGAAGGCTTTGGAGAAGGAGGCCAAGGAGGAGACAGTCAATCTTCTCAACTCCCTGTTCCGCTCTCAGATTGCATATTTCACGGAGGTGAGCTCCAACCTGAATCCGCAAACGAAGAGGGCCGCTGACATCCGTCTATATATTACGCGATTGAACCAAGCTATTGCCGAGACTGAGCTGGACAAAAAGGATAAAATGTGGCTGGACATTTTCGAAGAAGTAAGTTTATGACTACACTTTTAAAAGTTCATGCTATAATTTCTGCATTATATTTCAAATCAGTTCAAGGGCTCCCCTTTACTATTGAACCGGGAGGAGGAAACAGGTCTCACCGATCTGCAATACAAAATTCTGTTAACGGGCAAGAAACTGCAGGATATATCTGCTGGATTCCTTTCGGATGTGGCTGATTATTTCTGGAAAATGGCCAAGTTCAGTGGAAGAGTGGTTGAAAACCACTTCGACGCTAAAAACCGAATCCCAAATGCTAGCTCCTAGAACTCTATATGACTGAGAAAATTTCAAAATAAAAACTTGGCTGATAAACAATTAAAAAATTTTGTTTTATTCCACTCCAAAAAAATTATATGTAAATCCGACAAGAAAATAATTATTATTTGAAAGTAAGTAAAAAATTAAATAAGCTATTTATTCATATTTCAAAATTAGCAAGTTCTTTCGCAACAACCAAAAACTAAAACTAATTTCCCAACTAAGTAGAAATTAATAACTAATTAATTTTTGTGCCTTTAGCCATTTTAAAGATATTAAAAGCGATGAAAGGATAGATCAAAAAATATATCAAAAGCAACAAAGGTATTAAAATTTGCAAATATTATTTAAAAGGTATTTATTCAATCTTTTTATTTATTTAATCTTTGTACTCAAGTGCGATTAGATTAAATTATTATAACGTCCTTTTTCCTTCTTTACACTATAAGTGGTTTATGAGAATATTTTTAAAATTTAGTAATGAATGCATTGAGAATTTCTGAACGTTACTCAATGTTCCGACTCACATTTGCACCTGTACGTAGGCTGCCTGCTAATTAAATGATAAATTCTCTAAAGCCGCCACGATTTTGTGATTCATTCCAAGCGACAACCAAATTCGGAAATATTATGACTTAATGGCCACTGCGCAGAAATTCATTTCCAAATAAGCTTTCTTTTTTGTTTTTGTTTTTATTTTATCGGTCGATCGAGAATGAAAATAAATCACCGAAATCACAGCAAAAACGCTTTGTTGTGCAATGGCAACTGAAATAGCGAAGGCAAGCAAAGTGCAAGATATATTTAATGCAGTTTGCGTTAAAAATAAACGCTTAGTGCACGGGAAAGCTGAGGGAAAGGGCAGTGCGTTGATAGTTGTAGGAATGTAACGATGAGGTGGAGAGGAGCAGGGTGTGGAGCAGATGACGAACACGCATGCCATCAACTCCGCCGGTTGCACATGTGCCGCCGCTGTCGTACCGCTGAAATTTGGTAATCCACGTACACAAAGAAATATTTGTTTATTACAAGTACAATAAATATAACTAGAAATAAACAGCAACAAATTATAAACCAGCGATGGACACGAAATATGAAGGAAAGAGTCACTAAACAGCCAGACAGAAGGCGAACACAACAACTATTAGAGGCATGAACTAGACTGAATGATTAAGCAAAAAGTGTAGAGTTAATTTTAAGCCATTTTAAAATTTCGACATTCTCTACAAATTTGTAATTTCTTCGTTTAATTTTCCATACTATTGTTCACGATTAAAGAACTATTTTCGATCTTGTTTACTGATTAAAGAAGTCTTTCATCAGCAACGCTCTACACCCACAATTTGTTTTTGCATTCTGAAATGAGCAGAGTCAAACCTTTTTTACTGCCTCTCTGAAGCCAAAATTCAGGTTTAATGTAATTTAATGAAGAAATGAAGAATTGCTAGTGTTTTTTTATAAACTTAAACAAAAGAGTACCAGGAACTACCACCGAGTTCATAACATAAACGAGCCTTGGAAATCAAAGTGAAGATGATGGGCATTTTTTTAAAGAAATGCGAAAAAATTATATCTTTGTATAAATACTTTATATTTTAATCCTTCAAGACCCTTTATAAATCAAAAAACGTTTGTAAAATATAACTAAAGATACAATAAAATTCATGAAAATAAATTCCAGCCCAAACTAACTAACTTTTTTCTGTGTATAGAAACTGCATTTGTGTTTTTAATGCCAGTATTTGTGGCCCCAATGGCATCTCCATGTTATGCTCTCGAGCGTATCGACGCACAACAACAGTTTCCACTTCCGAATGACACACACAAAAAAAGGCATATCAAACAGAAGCACGGAATGTAAAATAATAAAAAAAATTAACAAAAAAACTGATATGACAGCGGCAAACAATTCTCCGCAAAAGTCTGACCGTCAATATTATTGTACAATTAAAAGTAAATAAACAAGCTTGCCGAAAGCTAGGCAGCAATAAAGACGGCAAGCCAAATCGCCGACAGATTAGAGGCCAAAAGTTGAGTTAAATCGAGAATAGAGAGACAGAGCCGGCAGCTACCAAGCTTTCCAATAACAAATTGTTGCCGACCTGCTTTATGCTCTCATATGGCAGCTCTTGATAACTAAATCACTTAATGATACGCCATAAAAGCTATTCAAATGAGATAAGGACACCTAAGGAGAAAAGGCAATTCAAATATTTGTGGAAGCAATTATTATATTTTATCTTGAATTTATTGAAATGAGAATCACGGAAAGATAAGAGCCAAATTGCTTATAAAAATTAAACAACAAATAACTTTCAAAGGAAAAGAAAACACAGCGGCAACTGTAAGTAAATTAAAAAGTCATTAAATCTCAATTAGATGAGAAGTATAATAACTTTTGAAAAAAGAGACTTTGAGGCCATTTTGGGATAATGAGAACTGGGTCGCAGAGGCATTCGAGCCAAGTGCTTAGTCTGCAAACAAATTCCCATAGACTAGCATAAAATAATCATTCGTAATCATCAATTATTTAAACGAAAGTCGCCAAGCAAAGGTATGTAAGATGAGCAAACTTGAAAGGGAGTGAACGTACTCCAATTGGGAAAGGGTACCAACCAACCAACTAACAAAGTGCCGTTGGGGCTAATTGCAATCGCTTTAATGGGGAGTCGCTCGCTATCCATTTGAGATAAGAGAGGAAATTTGTTTTTCACCGACGCCAGCAGCCTTTCTGTTAACCATAGTTGTTGGTATATGTATCTAGACTATTACCTTTGTATTTACAAACAAACAAACAGTCAGTATACCTTTGTGTTTATGTAAATATTGCAGTCCAGGGGGAGGGGACTATTTCAGGTACAATTGAAACACACTTATCGATTGGTCACCATAATGCGATTGATATGCTGATATCGTTTAATCGATTTACTATTTATGCTCGAAGTGGCAGAGAATCTTAATTCGGGGATTCTGCCTTTTATATTTTTATACCCTTGCAGAGGGTATTATAATTTTGGTCAAAAGTGTGCAACGCAGTGAAGGAGACATCTCCGACCCTATAAAGTATATATATTCTTGGTCAGGATCACCTCCTGAGTTGATATAAGCATGTCCGTCTGTCCGTCTGTCCGTCTGTCCGTCTGTCCGTCTGTCCGTCTGTCCGTCTGTCTGTTTCTACGCAAACTAGTCTCTCAGTTTTAAAGCTATCGACTTGAAACTTTGCACACACCCTTCTTTTCTTTGCACGCAGTATATAAGTCGGAACGGCCGGGATCGGCCGACTATATCCTATAGCTGCCATATAACTGATTGATCGGAAATGGTATAACTTCGGTGTTTTTAGAGTTAGAGAATTCAGATTTTGTACGAATGCTATTGTTGGCAACATAATA
>VNJQ01002230.1:0-14979 GCA_008042515.1 Drosophila truncata
TTCAACAAAACTCCACCAAATTTGATATTTGGCCATTAATTATTAATTTAGAATTTCGATTTTAATTTCATGAAAATCGGACTACTATATCCTATAGCTCTCATAGGAACAATCAGAAAAAAATAAAAAAATTCATAACTTCGCTGTTTTTTAACATATTTTCATCAAATTTGAGATTTGGCCACTTAATATTCTTTCAGAATTTTACTTTTAATTTCATGAAAATCGGCCGACTATATCCTATAGCTGCCATAGGAACAATCAGGAAAATAATAGAAAATATCCTAACTTCGCTGTTTCTCAACATATTTTCATCAAATTTGAGATTTGGCCACTTAATATTGTTTGAGAATCTTAGTTTTAATTTCATGAAAATTAGGCAACTATATCCTATAGCTGCCATAGGAACAATCAGGGTAATAATAAAAAATTCAGAGTTTCGCTATTTCTCAAAATATTTTAATCAAATTTGGGAATTGGCCTCTTATTATTATTTCAGAATTTCGACTTTAATTTTATAGTTCAATTGCAATCTGCAAGGGTATATAAACTTCGGCGAACCGAAGTTAGCTTCCTTTCTTGTTTTGCTATAAATTGTGAGTGCATATATTTAGCTTATAATTTTATTCATGAATGATTTGCAAAAATTTTAAATATTAACATATATTCTGCTTTCTCTTCACTTACCTCCTTTACCCAAAGTTCAAACCATGACTCTGGCTTTTCTTGGCCCTCTTCAAAGTCAAAGACTCGACTGCTTTTCTAGCTTTCTCGCTTTTCCTTTGATGCCTTCTGTTTGTTTGTTATTAGTTATCTGCCGATTGTGTTATTTTCACTTCATCATCTCCTTCCACTTGAACGTTTCTTTTATTGTCTTCTATTATTCAATTTGGCGTGGATCCGCTTACTTTCTGTGTACGCAAATATTTAAATAAATTTTAGAAATACCATTTGCCATTTTCCATTGTGTGCTTTTACGTAGGCGTTGCTTTGGCTCGTTATTGTGGAAATTGGCTTTATTTCAAGTTATTTCTTTGTTTGTTCATTGAGTTTATGCCAAGTTTATTATTGGATTAATTCATGGATGTGTAAAATATATTTTGTTATTGTTCAAGGCTTTATGTAAATGTATATTTAGGAAAAATATTAGAAACTTGTGCACAAAGGGAGCATTTATTTTAATTGCTTTAAATTTAGAGATTTAATTAAACGATAGCTGGGCTAGGTAAATATATTTTACTCTATTTAGGTTAACATTTGAATATTTTTCTTAAAGGAATTAGAACGAAGCTTATAAATGTTCTTAAATTTCATTGAAAAATTTAAGGCAAGGCACAAAATTTGATTAAATAATCCCAACTTCCTGTCCTGTGGGAAATCATATTTTGGCACTCGACTTGAAAGTTAACGTCAGCTAATGACATAAATTGAATAATTCATTGCATTGTTCATTTCACAAGCTGCTAGCATTTTAATTTTTGTAGCCCAAATAAAGCTTAGCTAACACTGTGTGACCCATTTCGTTAAATAATTCCTGACTTTGTCCTGCGAGATATCACTTTCCTGCACTCGACTTGGTAGTTTGCAATTAATTGCGAACTTTTCGCCCCTGGCATTTTCCCCCTCAAACTAGGCTTCCAGAGGAGCTGAGCACATATTATCGTTAATAATGAATGGAACTGAAAGTTTCCTGTACTGGGACAAGGACAGGCGAGCGGGAAAAGTTGATGGAAAACTTTCCGATAGAGCAGAAGGAAAAAAACTTTTAAATACACTCAAAATGTGCCAGCGGGGGAGGGTTTTCTGGTCTGCGGGTTAGTACTTGGAAAATTGCCGACAGCTGAGCTAAAATATTTATGAATATTTATTAGCCCTAGACTGTTGCCTATTAAAAACTTAATTGAAGCTGCTGCTACTGCTGCTGCTGCTGCTGCTGCCGTGGAACCTGTTGCCGCCTCATTAACGTCGCAAATTTCTCTTCGGTTTGCCCGCTGGCAACAAAGTTAATTACAATATTTCATTACTGCCACGGCGGTGTCGTTTTTAGGGGTTTGAGGTGCAACATTTTATTTCCTAACAAATTGCCAACAGCGCATTAAACGCAATAACAGAACAAAAATAAATTAAAATATAAGCAAGCAAAAAAAAAAAGGAAAGGAAAATAACCCAGAAGAAGAAGATGAAATGGTACGAAAATGCAAAGCAATTTGTAGTAAATAAAAAGCGGAATGCCGAAATGGCGCACAAATACGCAACTCAAACAGGAAGACAAACTTTTCACGCCCCCGCAGCAAACACCCCTATAATGTGTGTGTGTGCACGCACACCGACATAATCCACACACACACAGAAATGTGGGGGCCCCAATACATTGACAGCGCACACGGGGGACTTTGATTTTCATGACCAAGTGAAAGCGAGACGCTAAGAAGCAGACACAGAAGAAAAGCTGAAGGAGAATGCCGGGGAAAGTTGCCTTTTCATTGAAAGGCATTCAGAAGGTTGAATGCTCTTATAATTTTGAAAATTAGACAACGGCTCAGTCAATTGAAAACAAAATTAATTAAGAATAAACAATAAAGAAGTAAAAGAGAAGTGAAAGAAAACAGTAATCAAAATATAATCACAATGATTCTAGTTATATTATAATGTTAAGACGGGAGATATACTAATTCTTTTCTTTCTTTTTCTATGACATTTTCTTTGAAAAATAAAGTTAGATAATTTTGATATAAAGTCGAAGCAAAACAAAATATATTTCAAAACTTGTTTTACGTTTTCAAAACACAAAAACAAATAAATAAGATATTTATATTCGAACTTTTTGGAAAATCATGAAGAAGGAATGAACATCTTTAAATGCTTTTTAAGAAAAATGCTTAAGTTTTTAAATTCTTAGGTTTTACAAGTAGAAATTAAAGGAAATTTTATAAGCGCTTTAAGAAGTTCTTTAAGAAATGTTTAAATCAAAATGCTGCCTAATTTATATATTTTTTAGTAAGAATTTCAGAATCTACTCTCAAAACATTTCCCGGTATCACAACCCTTAGACTTTGATTCTGCCAAAATTCAAAGGCAAAACTCTCTGGTCTGCCAATGAGCCTCGCAGAAATAAGCATTAAATAAAAGTCAGAGGCAGACACACCGTTGCTGTCTAGGTGGGATTTATGTATTTTTGCCCTGTTCTTCCATTTACTTCTTAGATTTTTGGGCAGACGCCCACACGGCGCCAAATTGCGCAGTCTGCTCTTTTTGATTATTCAACAGAGTTCGCATCAAAACACGTTATTTGTGTTGTCTTTAAATTTCCAAATTCCCAAAATGTAAACTATTTATTCTTTGAAATTATTATTAAGATTTTAATGCGTATTTCTATTTATTTACACAACACTTAGTTTGCTCTTAGTCTTATTTTGAATATAGTTTTTGTTTTAGACCATATTAAAATTTTCTAAATCTATTTTTTCCATTTAATTTTCCTCAAATTTATTTCAATTAAAGTTTAATTATTAAATACACACACGCACAGGACTTTCGTTATTAATTGCAACAACACTGGCCACTGAGGCTGCCACCCATACACACTCACACTCAGGCACCCGCACACACTCCTTCTCAGAGGGTTGTTGTGATGTACCGTTATTCCGCTGTTGCACAACCGACACACTCGCAACTCCGCCACGAACTGTCCCGTTATCTGAGGCTCCAGTTGAAGGAAAAGTTCGCCTCGTGCTTTTTCTCGTCCTTTGCTCTCTTTTAAGCGCACTCTCTCGCTTTTCCCTGGCACCCCCCTCTTTGTCTCTCCCACACAGCTGTTATCAGTTTGATTTGATTTCGCCTAACGGTCCTCGCACAATTTGCCTTCGCTTGGCCAAGGGTGAATGCGTTCTCAAGGATAATGGCAAAACTCACCACACTTGTCGCTCTGGCTAGCACTTTTCCGCTCTCTTCTCTTGGACTTTCTCTCGCTGTCGCTGGTGTTGTTGTCTCGCTTAGACAGACACCTGTAGTGTGAAAGCTTTCATCAGCTTGTGTCAGGGGAGTCATGTTGGTGTCACTGCATTTTCATCCATCAATGTGTGATGTACATCTTTCCTGCAAAATGAGCATTACATTTTGAATCTTAATGGATAGGTTAATTTTTATTTAATTTTTATTTTCAAAACTTAAGAAAGGTTACATCGTTTAACAATTATATTTATTTTTAATTTTTTTATTTAATAAACTATTAGAAACTAACAACGAAAAGCTTTCTGAACTTAAATTATTGATTTTTTTTATCCTATTTACGATCGATTATAAATTTAATCCTTCTGGCCTTCCGAACTTGGCTTCCTTTAGTGTTTAGGTTTATTAACTTTTGAAATATATACATAATTCAATATTTAAAATCAAATATTAATTGAATAAGACTTCTTGATAATTTATTTTAAATAATTTATTGTAAACTTGTAATAGTAACATATTTCCTAAAGTTACTGTCTAAAATTAAACCGAAACCCATAGAAATTAAGTCACAATACAGTGAATTGATATTTTATTCCTGTAGGGATTGAATTAGCGTAAGAATTGATATACCAATTACCCATATAAATTGCTCCTTTCAAAAAATACAATTATTACAATTATTATTACAAAATATACATAAGTAGATAATGGACATAAACAACCCAACCCCAAAAGAAAAAGAAAATAAGCTTTCCACTCACCTACAAAACGCACTCACTCCATACTCTCACATGTTTAACTCAGTGGGGTTCCCCTGTGATGACCTCCTGCC
The DNA here is from genome assembly GCA_008042515.1 of Drosophila truncata. NCBI lineage: Eukaryota > Metazoa > Arthropoda > Insecta > Diptera > Drosophilidae > Drosophila > Drosophila truncata. Next base: position 4,781 of record VNJQ01002230.1, read on the forward strand.
CTCAACGAATAGCCATTGCATTTTTAGCCTCAATTATTTAAACAACAGCAACAACCTGTTGGCATTTGTCTCGTCTCCCCACAACAGCTACTGTATTAAGCGTCTCTGTATAGAATTTTCTACCGTCTAAATGAACTTTTGAAAGTGCCCTGACATTTCACATTACCTTGCAAGGGTCACATGGATCACGCTTCACATTTCACTGAAACAAACAAGGGTAATTTTTTTAAAAAACAATAAAATAAATATGCTAAAACTTTGTTCTATTAAAAGTTGTATATATAAATATTACAGCCATAAAAAGCTTCCTTTTTCTGTCCCTAAAAAAATTTTAAGTGAATTTTCCTTGTTTTCTTTGTCAATCCCTTTTTATTCTTTTAAAAAGAGACTGCAGTTTAATCTACTCTTGCCTCTGACCCTCTCAGACAACCCTCAATCCAGTTCTCCCTTAGTTGAGTTGCCAGCAACAGTTGACGTAATTTGCAGGTAATATGTGTGTTGCCTGTTGCTTCTGTTTCCAGTCATTTTCACTGACCAGGACAACCACATTTCACCCTGTCTCCCCAGCTCCCTCTGCCTCTTAATTTATTTCTCCTGATGGAGTAGGAGGGTTCATGTGCAAACTAGCCAATCGAGCCACATATTGATTTACGTGTTCGGGATGTGTTCCAGTCACTTTGACTGTACACAGACAAAAAGGAAGAATTTAAATTAATTTATATGTTATAATATTCTTAAACTGTTATTTAAGTTAAAAAAAATAGAGATTTAATTTTTAAGAGATAGGAATATTTCCCAGACAAGAATTTAATATCTTTTATGCCTTTATTGTAATTTAATGTACCATTTTTTTCGTTTTGGGTCAATCACGTAATTTATAAGATATTTAATTAAAAAATATCTTTTAAAATATTAAATAAAGTTTAGTAATTTAAAGACTCTTTATTATTTCTGTACCTTGATAAAGTGTGTGTAATGTGAGACTTTCAGTCTAGATCAAAGGAGAGACAGTAGGTGTGGCTGAAAAAATCAATTAATTCACATCCCCTTGGCATATAATGGGCAATTAATTGAGTTACTCTGGCAGTATCGAAGTTCCCTATTTTCGTGCCCTATTGGAATATTTCGATTGAACTGAAATTGAAATGTAATTCATAACCTAACCCCCCTCGACTGTGGTATTTAAAAGATTTGCATTTACAAAAGGGAGAGTAGAACTGTAGCAAGTAAAAAAAGAAAATATATTTCTGCACACATTTCCGCTGCACTAAACGTGATTGAAAGCGGAAATTGCTCTATGTTCTTTTTTTTGTATCCACCCAGCATCCTTCCTCCTGACCCACTTTCCCGCTCGCTTCTGGCTTCCGTTTGACGGCCACAAAACTGTGGGACGAGAGGACTACGCAAAAGAGGCCCTGACTGATGACTGGCAAATCGGGTTTTTCAATTGACATTTGATGGAAATTGCGTTAGTAACCTCTGGCCCCGCCCTTCACGCTCCTTTGTGCCTCCTTCATGGGGAGCCCAAAGTGTTGGCTGATGCGATTATCGCGGCGCTTAACAGAAGCCTTCGATGTTCTCTGTACTTTTTCTGTTCCTTGCTCTGGGTACTCTAAGAAATTGTCTTTGGATGTTTTGATATATGGGAAAACGCTTTTGCCAAATAAAAGTCGGAAATGGACAGAACCTGTTGCTGATATCGAAATGATTGTCTAACGAAATATTAGTATTTTATTGGCTGGCATTATTTCAACATTCAAAGGGATTTAAAATATTCAATTTAGATTTTGGCTTAATGACACTCAGAAGGCCTTTTATTTACCAGAAATATATAAAGTTACAATTTTATAATTTATAACTGTTGAATAATCAATACACATTTTGAAAACATTAAATTTTAGTATTGAAATAAATAAGAATAAAATAAAAATTACCATTAAATGTATATCGCTTAGGAATCTATGATTCATTTTTATAAATTAATAATAAACATAGACATACAGATTGTAGTTAAACTTCTTAATAAATATTTTGATTTTAGTTTGAGCAAGTAATGTATAAAATTTGACTTTGAAAAATTATAAATAATGCAATTCTTAATATACATGTTTACTAATATTAATATTTCTTCATATTTTTGTAGCAGAAGCGTATTTCTTTGCCGTTGTTCCTCTGAGAGAAAAGCTATATAGCTGAACAAATTAATATATATTTTTTTGAGTTGACCTAAACCATTTACGACATCAGACCCTCGTTGCGCAAAATTGCAGTCATGTCGAACTGCAGCAGGACAATCAAATAGGATGTGGCGGCACTGACAGTCTGAAAAAAGTAAGTTTTATTAAATATTCAGAACAATTAAGCTTACTTTAAGGTAACCAAACTCACTGAAAATATAAACGTGTAATCCAAAGCAAACAATCCAATTCCATTAAACTGAAAGTAACCTTCCCAGTGAAGGAACTGCAGGGTAAAGGATTTCATCTTGTTGTAGAAAAGATCATTGCTTAGCATAAAGGCAGGCTTTTTCTGCATGATCTCGTGGACAATCATCGCCGATTGCTTGGAGTGATTGTTGGCATTGCAGCACAGACGGAGCACGATGTAGGCCACCACCATAGTGGTAAAGCTCCAAATCACATACAAATATGTCACATAATCCAGCAGCCGGCTTTTTCCGCTCACTATGAAGTTGACTTTGGTTTCGAGGAAGATCCCAAAGATGCCGACCACAAAACAGGCTGCCATATAGGGTACGCACTGTGGACCGAACTCTCCATTTGTTATTACACTGAGAGATAGGATTTTATCATGCAACTTGAACAAGTCGGGCAGATTGGCCTCAGAGGATGTTCTGATAAAGGAAAATATATATTAAAGATATTGATTATAGTAAATGCCTGTAAGTGTCCTATTTTTATGATCAAAAATAAAACCATCCACTGTCAACCATCATTAATCTAAAATCTGTTTTTTTGTGAAACCTCCAAATCGTTTCCACCTCACCCTGTATTTTCGGCAATGGTAACATTGTCGTAATCAAAATCGTCCTCGTCCTCATCATTGCTGGAGTCCACATCGTCCTCATCGTTCTTTTGTTGTCCCAATTGGCGCTTCATTTCACTAGCCAACTTGTGCTCATTGCCAAACGTGCCAGTCGTCCTGCCATCCATGGCCGTCACCGGTGTGATGGTCTTCCTCTCCTTCTTCCCCTCGCTCTCGATATCAAACACGGTGAGGGGTGCATGGCGATGGCGGGCCTCCTGGTTAATCTTCTCGAACAGAGCGTTAATCTGCTCGAAGCGCTGCGAGATGACCGACACGTGATAGATGAACTCGCCCTGGATAATGCTGCCGGCCAAGTACGGAAAGCTGGACACCATGAACGGAATGAAGGCAAAGTGTCCAAAGGTCCTGCGGGAGTAAGGGGAAAAGGTAAGTATAACACATAGTTGAAGTTTAAAGTGCTTTTTGCTAATCTAACTAGGATTTCAAGTAGTTTTCTATTTAATTAAATTATTTGTATGGATAGTAGCTCACATATACAGCGCCCTGACATCATAGTATAGAGCAAAGCTAAACACGCAGAATAGAAAAAGCCAGGTGAAATGGTAGGCCACACTGTGCTTCACCGCTGTGACCTTAGCCTTGTCCATCTCGGCCACTCGACGACACTTCTGGATCACCGCATCAATGGCATTCAAACGCTCGTCGAACTGCAGAAAGAACTCCTTGCGGCGATACAGACTCATCAAGGCGATGGTCAGGTAGAGAAAGGCGCCCAGGTGCATGAAAAGATTATTACTCAGCTTGCAGACACTGTTGCAGGAATCCAGCAGGCAGATACCAAAAGCATGCATCCAATTGATGGTCAAATAGCAGGCCACATAAATGATGGGCACAATGAACATCATGGCGTAGTCTAATATAACATTGGAGCCCATCTCCTGTCGATTCAGGGGAATGAGGCCTATGACCTGGATTTAAAAAATACATCAAATATTAACTGTGAAAAATATGAATATTATATTTTTACCATTGAAAACCAATTCATAATTTGTATCATTTTTTGGCTGCTTTAGTTTCTTCTGTTCCTTAGGTAGTAGTATCTTTTCAAGTTCGCTTCTCTATTGGTACTAACGTCATGAGTGGTCGGTTAGAGCCCTAAAAGGGTTAATATTGACTCAATGTACTCACTCAATTGTTGGCATAATGAAACCGCTTACACGCAGTGGCAGGAGAGGATAATGCGCATATGTTTAAGATAAATATCTTCAGAGGGGCGCCTAAAATGCTTTTAGCTTATTAAATGTGAACTGTACGGTGCACTGTGGGGAAAGTTTTGGTGATTAAAAGGCTGGGAATATGGGTTATTTTTCTCTTATTATTTTTAAATTATAAAAACAATAACTGACACGTTGGTGAAGCAATTTATGTAAAGTTTACGCTTTATTTAACAGCAAAATGAAGTCCAAATAGTGAGATCTTTATATACTTCATTTAAGTTATTAATGTTCCTCGATATTTTGTTAAGTGTTTTTCTAATTGATACTGAAATTTATTGATTAATAATATCCTTGGTTCACAAACACTGAACTAAATTGTTGATACATAAAATAAATAAAAATAAACGCCTTACATATTTAATCTCCAAAAACAATAAAATATTATGAAAGGAATTAAAGATAACTTCACTTGTTGTAGGAAGTAATTCATTATATTTTATATTCTGATATTAAATAAGTAGTTTTCCATATCAATTACTTCCAGAGATTTGCTTTGTATCAACTAACAAATTTAATAGTTTTCATCAAAAATTCCCAAGGATATTTACACTCCTTCCTTCTAGTTTCTTTTACTCCTTCCCCTTTTTGTTGAACACGGGAAATCCAATAATTTCCACATATTTTCACCGCATTTTACTTGCTAATTAAACAATTATAAGTTAGTGCCGCCTAACACTAAATTAACAAGCACGACAACGCCGACAACAAGGTAATCGAGGAGGAGGTCCCTTTTCCTGCCAACTATAGCTGAGATGTTTCTCGCCTAAGAAAACCAATTAAAAGCAAAGCCCTTCCTGGCAGTAATAACAGGCGACGAGGGACGCGGGATGGCTGGTTGGTTGGAGGAAACCATGAGATGATAAAATGCAAATTTCCCCTGAGTTGAGCATCCTGCAGAAATAAGGGCAAACTGGGAAGAGGGGACATTGTGGCAGAGGCTTACAATCAGTTACAACTAAAACAGGGCCATGGCAAAGGCGCAAGGTGCCATATACATATATAGTAAGTATGCTGTGTGCCTTTTGGCCCTCTTAGTTAATAATTGAGTTTGCATCGGAGGCACGCACAAACCAACAACTCACGCACACATATATTTACATACGAGCTGGGGCAGCACGGGTAACGGAAAACATCCTTTGCATCCTTTACTTATGCCCTTGCACGCGCTGTGGACCGCAGGTCTCATGGGTTCCGCATATCCTAGAGATGTGCGACTGAAGCTACCATTTATCGTTTGGAATTTAATAAAATTATTTGATTTATATTATTATTTTATATATTAATTTTTAAAATCCTAGTGCAAGAATTTAAAAAGATAATTTTGAATGTGTTTTAATATTATTTGATATATCAATTTAAAAATAAATCCTTTTTCCTTAGAAATTATTTTGAATTAGCTTGAAGATTAAAGAATACAACAAATTATACCTGTTTTAGATATTTTTCCAAACTAAAAAGTGCTTGTATCATTATAGTTTCTTTTTCCTTACTCCAAACCCTTTAATCCCTGTGCTTATTGAATCCTGAAAGCATAGTATTAGCATCCCTGAATTAAGCCACACACATCTCTAGGTCGTAGACGCATTCTCTGCCAATGAAACGAAGCTTGTTAATAGACATTTGCGTTTACAGAATGGCGAATGAATGTTGGTGCTGAATTGCGGTATCCGCTCTAAGGGTTATCCGGCAGAGTCCCTTAAAAAAAAGCCTGCTTAGTTGCGGCATGCAAATTAGATGCCGGCATTAGATTAGTTTATTGTAGTTGTAGTCAGTCGGTTGTGATTGTTATAGCCTTTGGTGTCTGCCATAAAACGCCCAGCGTTGCAGGCAATCGCTCTGGAATTTTCCCGCTGCGCTTTATAGCCACCAAGACGACGTTAAACTTCCTCGGGGCCCTTCCGATTTACCCAGTTAGGGTTGCCTTATTTTATTTCGTATCCGCTCCCTTTGGCGGTATCAATAAAATTGCGGTCATAAACTGTGACCGTAATGGTCCTCAGATTTTGCCACGCCCCCTTTGCCAAGTCACTCAATCACGAGGCGCACTCTTAGTTGCCTCGTCTTATTTTCCGTTTTTTCTCTGGGTTTTTTTGTTGCTTGTGCACTTCTGTGTAATGAGCTTGTTTGCTGAAGATTTTGGCGCAAAGATTTGCCTAAACGCTTCGTTTTTTTTTTTTGTAGGGTAGGAATTTAGGAATTCAGGATTTGGCTGCTGGCAAAGTGGAACATCTTGGTCCTGTTCTTGTGTGAGGGGCGAAGGCGCTAAGGAGCGGGGCTCGAAATTATGTTAGGCCCCCCGGGGATTTTCGGTGGCGTGTTAAAGTTGTTCGCACTCTTGCTTTATGAGTGGTTTTTCATTTGGTGAGTTTTCCGCAGGAGCAAACTTGAGGCAAGGGAGAGCCTAAGGACTGATAAGAATATAGGGAAGGAAGGGAAAATAATTGTTTAAGAATATTATTATCAATATATATAGTTTTTTCAAGAGCATGGAATAGACTTAAAGCTAGTAAATATAATATTTATATTTTATTAATTGATTTTATAAGGCTTCCCAATAAATCTAGTTCTAGGTAAAATTTAATGAAAAGGATCAGCTTTAAGGGTTTCTTGTCTGGAATTGCTGCTCCCTCTTGGCCAGGCTCTGTAAGCCGATGGCGAACAAATAAACCCCACCAGACATATCAGACACAGCAGCCGGAATAAGTTCTGTGTCTGTCTTTCCCGTTCTTCCCCTTCGTCCTTGCCGCAGCATTTGTCAATTTGTTGTTTCGACTGCAACATCTCTCCCTTTTGTGGCACGTAAAGCCCTTGACTGTTAATGACTTTTGGCAAGTCAACCATTCAGGGAAGTTTATGGCAAACACATATGAGAAATCCGAGCATAGACAGATGGGATTGAAAAAATAGAATATAGTGAAATTTATAAACATAACTCAAAAAAAAATAATAAAATATATACATTTATAGATAAACATTGATTACAATGCAAATTTGGCTTCAGTAAAATCTATACCTAATTTATTTAAGTCTAGTTTGTAATATAATATATTAACAACTAAAATAAGTAAAATATATCATTTTCGAGGAAGTGTTCCCATCCTTGTGCCCTTAACTGTCTGTTGTGCCAAGTGTATGTTTATTCGCTTATGTGTTTGGCTTTATCTTAGTTCAACGTTGCGTCAAACTTAACTAGCCGAACAATTATTTCTAACGCTTTTGTGTGTTATCCATCTCTTTCTGTGCTCCTTCTCTTTCGCTTCCGTCTAGAAGCCAAAAGTGCTTCTTATTGCTTGTTACATAAATATTTCATTAAAAGCCATTCATAACCGAGCATTCGGTGTTGACAGCCACCGCCCACCGCCATTAGCGCCCACCACGTGTCCAGCTAAAAGAAAGAGAGCGATATTTAAAAAGGAAAAGAGATGGGTAGATTGCAAAAAAAGAGAGAGAAAGCTTTTCACCACAATTTCGTGTAAACAAGTCGCTGGCTTTGGTTGAGATGGTTTCTAGAATGGTTGCTGCTGTTGCAACTTCTGTTGCAGCTGCCACCGAAGCTGCAACGTCGTTTGCTTGCCTGAAAATGTCAAATGCCAAGGTTCGGGGCAGGGCAGGGCGAAAATTTAATAAGAGCCACAAGTTGGCTGCAATAAACGCATTAAGTGGGCATCCGCGGGCAAAAGTTGATCTACTTATGGAAATGTTGTTAAAATTTAAAATTATAGTCGATAACTTAAAGGTAATTTTGATATAAAAATTCGCATTTAAAGTATAGAACATGAAACAGATTTAAAAATTAATATTATTAACAACGTTTCTAGGTGTTATATTTTACAAAATTAATTTTTAAAAATGTATTATGTTGAATGAAATGATAAAATGTCTTTATAAGGCACCTCCTTAAGATCTTTAAAACCTTTTATAAAGATTTTTAATAGAACCAAATAATAATATACAATTCATATTTAATAAATATTAAGAAAGAACTTAATAATCTGCTTAAAATATAGATCCTTTCTCCATCCAAACAGCTTTCATTGAAGACATAAACCCTTCGATAGCCTAAAAGTATGCCTCGCATGACGCCCATCCACTCGGAACATTTGCCGATCAATCGGTTCAAACCGAATCGAATCGTATTGGATTGGATCGATTAATGTTTTGTTTTTGGCAGAACAAATCAAACACCTCAATGGATCTGCCTAGTCGCGAATTAAGCGTTCAGCGCACCGGTTGTCGCCGGGCTTTGAAACGAAACGAATTGAATCGAATCGCATTATGCTGGAGGAGAGCAACAACAACGACAATGGTCTCACCTGTGGGAACAGCAATGGCAGCAGCAAGGATGTGAGGCTGCTGCTCCTTCCGGAGACTTCCTCCGACGGCAATCCGGCGAATCCTGTCACATCGCGAGCTCCTCTGCAGAAGATTTTCATTGATGACCTGACAAAAGCCGATGACGCGGGAAAGGGGCGTCGGCAGCTGCTTGTGTGGCGGGTGCCCTCGTTTATATTGCTGATGTGCTTTATGCAGGTTCGATTTGATGCAGTTGCTCCAGTTTATCCATTGTCTGTGCTTGTGCATTTTTTTTGTTTGTTGTATTTTTTGCATATCCGGCAACGTGGCGTAGGAGTGATGTGTGTTTAATTGAATGGTTTATATATATATATATATATAAATCACGTATACGTACCGATGAAAGGCCTTTGATGAACATGGAAGTATATTACTTTTTACCTCTGAATAGGTCAAAGGTGAAATTATTTAAGGCTTATACATTTTCATTGCGGAAAATTGAATTTATTTAAAGACGCGAGTAATTGATTTTAAAGCTAGTTCAAGGCTTTTTATAAATAAAAGTAAAATTAATTCAGTTTAACATAGAAAACAATTGATTGAATTCGGTACAACAGATAAGAACATTAAAAACAATGCACTATAGGCTGGATGACCACTTTTTCTGGCCAAAAACCCATTTTTCGAAAGTCCTTAAAATTAAGATTTAATGACGTCATTATGTTAGTATAACATCAGACTTCAATGTTACGTAACAGAAATTTTAACAGAGGCACGCTCTGTTAAGTTATCGGCTGTTAAAATCAGCTGTTCGGAGTGTCGTTACCACGAGCGCTTTTTTTTGGAAAAAAGAGTCCGTTTAAAGTTTATAAAAAAAGGCACTAAACTTAGTACTTATTAATAAAGTTGTTATGGCATCGAAAGAGAGTGGTTTGTACTATATGTTTTCGATTATCAAATGTTGGATTGCTTGTGATTGTCCCTGTAATTGAGTGTTTTTAACAGAGCTTTTGGGTGTATTAATCAATAACAAAAACTAATGTTTAGTTAGAGATATAAACGGAGTTTCACCTAGTTTCACCTTAATATTAATACTGGGTTGTAGGTAATTCAATTCTTGTTCATATGAATGAAAAATTAAAGTGCACTTTTGCGCACTTTCTGCGTAATTCACTTTTTAAGGTCACAACCTCAGGAAAAAAGCGTGAAAATTTAGACAATTCTTAAACTAAAAAAACTTAACCAAAAATAAGAACTTGATAAATCTTTAAAATGAGTTTGAATCAATGGGGTTTGTACTATATATTTAATTTTGTGAAATGTTCATAGTCGTTGTAATGTCTTTGTAGATTCATTTTAAGTGTGTCGTCTTAAAAAAAAAATTTTTGGTAAAACCTAATATTTAAAAGGGTAAAAGTAGTGAATGCCACCTAGGTTCACCTAGAGACCTATTGTGTGTTGTAGAGTATTTAATTCTTGTTCGATTGCATATAGTCGGTAATGCCATTTTTGACCACATTTCTTGAAATTTTCAATGAAGAATTACCTTATTTTGTATGAAAATGGCATCTTAAATGCGTTAAAAGTGTCTTTAAACTCATGAAAACTGGGAAATATCCT
>VNJQ01002231.1:0-34410 GCA_008042515.1 Drosophila truncata
CCATGTACCAAAGGTACAAAGGTATTATAATTTTGTGCGATATTCTGTAACAGCCAGAAGGAGGCGTGGCAGACCCCCAAAAGTTACCTAAATATTGGTCAGGACCACTTAAGGAGTCGATATAGCCATGTCCGTCTGTCCGTCCGTCCGTCCGTCTGTCCGTCTGTCCGTCTGTCTGTATGAACGCCTAGATCTCGGAGGCTATAAAAGCTAGAGACACCAAACTTGGGACTTAGACTTCTTATATCTGCACGCAGATCAAGTTTGTTTTAAGTTTTTGCTGCTCCCCTTTTTTGTGGAGCTATTTGAAAAAAACGTATATCTCCTAAATTTATAAAGTTAGGTAAACTATATTCACAACCTTGATTTGTTTTATCAAAATACACAGATTGTCTAAATTTCATTACGATCGTGCCATAAATAGCGGAGATATAGGCTTTTTACTTTATACACATTATGTACACAAGAGGGCTCCAAATAACACATGCACCAATACACTTGCAATGGTCACATTCTTTGCCTGCATACATACAGCGAAACAAAGTCAGAGATATTTCTAGAACGTTCGTTAGAGTAATTGTAAGTTGTCTCGAATTCAATGCACGGGGAGCGGTCCAGGGTACAGGGTATTCTACTGTCGGGACACCCGACTGTATGTCCATCTTGTTTTTAACTCAATTTGAAGTAAATTCGCACGGAATATTTTTCCCATCGTACTTTGGATGCTGTTTTTTACTATGTTCATATATGCATTTTATTTTGAATCTTTGGAATCTTTTAGTTATGTTAGAAAACAAAAGTCAAACTCAAAGCACAATGCCTCTGTTTAGAAGTTATTAGCAAAACAACACATGACCTTTTTTGATGTTTTTCATCAAAATAATGAAAAATTTCGATTGCGCGAATATGCTCTTGAATATTTTAAAATTAGTTTTAGAAGATGATAAAGGCTATCAAATTCGACCAATTAGACCATTTTTTAATGTTACTCTGTTCATAAAAATCATTTTAGAGAACTTTTAATTATTTTGCCGCCGTGGACCTTTATACATGTATCTTATCATACATGTATCTTAGAAATCGTGTTGTGTGCAAGCTATTTTACAATATTTAAATAAACCGCATTTAAAAAATAAAATATTTGCTTTATGGTAACTACATAGTGTGACATTGTGACTATGCGTACTATTTGAACATGATTTCGCGTATTCATTATAACTACCTTAAGCAATTCATTAGTAACCATTTATAAAGGTAAATTTTCTTTGTATTCAAGTTGGTCATTTACTAAGGTCGGCCAAGCAGGCAAACATGAACATGCTAAGAGTGTGGGGAGGAGGAGTCTACGAGTCGGACTACTTCTACCAGCTCGCCGACTCCCTCGGCATCCTTATCTGGCAGGATATGATGTTTGCATGCGCCATGTACCCGGTAGGCGATGACTTTCTGTCCTCGGTGCGTGAGGAAGTTCGTCAGAACGCCAAGCGTCTGTCGCATCACCCCAGCGTTGCCATTTTTGTGACCAACAACGAAAACGAAGCCGCATTGGTGCAGAATTGGTATGGAACGTTTAGTGATAGAGAGCGATTCGAGGGCGAGTACCGAGAGCTTTACCTGGCCAACGTCATTCACGAACTGAAAATTGTCTCCCACGGCTCTCGGCCCCAGCCACTGGTTTCGTCCCCCTCCAATGGAAAGGCGAGTGAGAAGGATAACTACATTTCTAAAAACCCACAGGACAACCACAACGGCGATGGTAATATGCTGCACCCAAAACGGTTTATCTCTAAAATGACTCGTTCCCTCAGTACACTTCTACGACTACATGAAGGATGCTTGGAATCCAGAGATTTATCCGCGCCCTCGATTTGTTAGCGAATACGGCTTCCAGAGCTTTCCCGGGGCCTATGCCTGGCAACGCAGCAAGAACGACGACGATGACATCCTTGCTCTCTTAAGCCACCGACAACACCATCCACTGGGAAACATTCCCGTGATTACTCTGGTCGAGAGGCACCTTCCGCTTCCCATGCCAGAGGACGAGAACTATGCCACCGCCCTGATCTATTTTAGCCAGATTGCCCAGGCCATGGCGACTAAGACCGAAACGGAACTGTACCGAAGCCTTCGCGACACCCCGCACAATACCATGGGCGCCCTTTATTGGCAGCTGAATGACGTCTGGGTGGCGCCATCTTGGTCCGGAATTGATGTTTACGGTAACTGGAAGGTGAGTGCCATCAAAGATTAGTCAGTTACATAAATCATAAAAAGACTCTCTTTTTTCCCAGCTTCTTCATTACTGGGCCCGCGACTTTCTCGCCCCCATCGCCATCGTTGCCCTCTACAACCAGGCAACCCACTCGCTGAACATCTCACTGATTTGCGACCAGCTGCAGCCAAACACCCGAGGTCTAATGGTCACGGCAAACGTTCATCTGTGGTCTCAGCTGCTGCCACGCAATTCCACCAGCTGGGCAGTCACCCTGCGACCCAACGGTGTCCAGTACGACAAGATCATTCCCATCACAGAACTGCTTCAGGGAGCTTTCACGAAATACAACGCGTTTTTGGAGTTTCAGCTGCGCCGTGGCCCAGAGGTAATCTCCCGGACTTACTTCTTTCCTACCAGCATTGCCGCAGCTATCGGCGTTGAAGACCCCGGACTGGAGGTAAGTGAGATATTTTACACTAAAGGAGAACTAATCACTGATCATTTCTGTAGTACGAGATCGCCTCTAGGTCCTGTCTAACCACTGGTAACGTCATCCGGAACAGTATTAGCATCAGCATCCAGGTGAAGCGGCCTGCAGTGTTTGTGTATTTGGAACTGTTGAAGCCATACCGCTACACTCTGTCCGAAAACGGATTCATGCAGACAACGCCGATGCACGTCGTCTACCTGACCTTTGACGCTACATCGTGCGCCCGATTGCTGCGCAAGTCCGACCTTCGAGTGTTAACTGTAAACGATTTCATGAAATAGACTTTTGCACTTTCCTTGACAACTTTAATGCGAACTTCTATAAATAGCTTAACAACAACAAGTCAATAAATATATCAGTTAACCGTTTAGCACCCAATACCCGGACAACCAGGTACGCTAAAACATCTCCACTCTCCGCATCTATCTATCGAAGCTGGGCATTTGGACGCGAGGAGGCCTGTAGCCCTCTGGATATGGCACAAGCTGATTGTTTAAAACGCGTGCGTTACGCCAAGTCTTTACTTTGTCCTCTGCGGTATCCGGCACCCGAACGCCTTCGATCACCGTCACGGCCGGCCCATCGACGACGCTGTGTGTACTCTGGCCAATGGGGTTGCGCTGGGGTCTTCCGTACCCGGCAAACGGGACTGACTGCCGATTGTCTGCAACTGTGGGCATCTGCACGCCGGTACTGGCCGCCACAACCACGGAGTGAGGCATGTAGGTCACGTACTTGGACTGTTGGGGCTGGACCTTGTAGTTGTGTTTGGTGATTATATTCTGTGGCCGGTAATTGTGAGTATCACTGCTGGCATATGCGCGAGTCCCTCTGTCGCGGGTGAAGTACTGGTGGACATCGCTGGCTGCATACTCCATGTCGCTCGGGAAGCTAACTTCTGATTCCTGAGCCAGACTCGGCACCCTTGGCAAATTATCCCCGAACTGCCATTGAGAGTCTGGCGAAAACGATAAGTTCTTGCGAGGGCTGTACTGCGTGAACGGGGTGTATGTCGGGGTCCAGGACACATCGGACGCAAGCTGCCGGCCCCGACGGGACGCGCCTTGCACTGCCTGATACTCTGCCACCTTACTCTGAGCCTTTGACAGCTGTAGCTGAATGAGCTTCGCCTGTCGTTGCTCCGCATCAGTTTTACGCTGCCGGTAAGACTTCATCTGATGGGCCAGTTCGCTCTGCTTAAGCAGCGCCGGACTGTGTTCGAAGATCAGCTGGCGACCGCTGACGTTGCTCTGCGGCGGAATAAGAGGTCGCTTGACGTCTGAGCTGCGTACAAAAAAGGAACCAGCCGCCTCCTCGGCACGGGCCTTGCGGCTGTTTTTACCGACTAGGATCTCGACGTCATCGCCCTTGCTAGACTTTACGTTCACAACCCGCACCTTCGCTGGATCTAGATCGCGTCCAAATCGCAGCTCCGTCCGTATCAGAGCGGGCTTTCCGGTCGCTCTCGGCCTTCTGTCGTCGTCGGACTCCATCAGACAATTAGCACAACATGCCAAGAGGACGATCAAGAAGTACCACGCCAAGCATTGGGTCATCGCCATAGTTAGTGGTATATGCGCTAAAAATGCAGAATAATTAGTTTAATGCCTGGATCTGGATCAGATTAAATTACTTACTTGAAAATATACTAACGGTATTGGAAATTAAATAAATTAAATAACAAAAATCAGTAGGAATAGCAGATAAAAACATTTTGCAAACATATTTTATGTAGTAAAATAGACTGAAGAAATTATTATAATATTATAATTCGAGCCGACGACTCTTATAAATTAATAAAATCATTAAGATATTTCTATGTATTAACTGTAGGTCGATCAGGTACTTCTCTATTCGATTCTCCTGGGACACTTCAATATCAGTTCCTCAATAATTGAATTGATTTTTTGTCAAATTGATTGCCTGCCAATACTAAGAAATATGTAGAAAAATATAAATATAAATTCAATTAATGACATCACGAAACACAATATATATTTTCAAAAAAATGTATACACTGATTTTGAAGGCTAAGAACAGTACTTTAAGACACCGATCGTTTAAAACAAAAACATATTGAAGTTACAGCACTTTAAAAGACATTTTTCCTCTTCTAGGTTAAGCACATAAAGAACCTCACGTAACATAAACTCGACTTCAGCGCACCAAGTGGTCCTGTGCAATGGACTAAAATCAAATTTCCAAAGGTTCATACATATATGTCATATTCGGGTAGCCGTAATTACCGGATCATTATACCCTTGCAGGGTATTATAATTTCAGTCAGAAGTTTGCAACGCAGTGAAGGGGACATTTCCGACCCTATAAAGTATATATATTCTTGATCAGGATCAACAGCCGAGTCGATCTGGTGTTGGCTTTGTATCGTTGAAATGGCAGTGGCATAGCGACAATGTCGACAACCGTAAAAAGTGGCATTAATTTCCTCATACCGAGGCGGTAAATGAAAGTTTAATTTTTTAATAGATGTTTCGCTTTCTGAGCTTGCTGTTACCTAGCATAAACAAGCATGTGCAATAAATGCAGCACTGAAGCAGTGAAGCATATTATGCTGTTAAGCTACCTGACAATAATTCAATTAAGAGCGGCATTAAAATCCGACAAAATTTTGAGTTAGATTAAACTTGTAATTTTTCGGTGCTTATTAACTCGCAGAAATTCAATTAACTCAGCAATTAACATGAAACATTGATGAAACAATTCTGTCAGAACAAAGAAACTAATTTTTCTAATAATTTGTAGGAAGGCGATCTGATGTTTAGCTACCTCATATAATTCTATATAGCTGTCCCCCCATTTATCCACTACCCTCACTATTTATAACAACTTTATTGTCCAAACTATGACTTGTATGTAATTGATCCAACAGTAAACCCCAAAAAGCATTTACATATGTACATTTGTATATGCGAGTCGCCAAACCTTCGTTATAAGTATTACCATGTTATTTATGTATATTTATATTATGTAATGTTTTAGGTTTTTTTTTTTAAATTTCACTCTCTTTTACCAAGTTCCTGAAATTTTACAATCCGCTTGAGCATAATAATGTCATAGTACGCTATTTATAGTTAATTCTTTTTTACATTGTTTCAAAATGTGACGAGAACCATTTTTTCATAATTAAAAAAAACAAGAAACGGAGCTAACTTCGGCTCGCCGAAGTTTATATACCCCTTGCAGATTGCACTTGAACTCTAAAATTAAAATCGAAATTTTGAAATAATAATAAGTGGCCAAATCTCCAATTTGATGAAAATATATTGAGAAATAGCGACACTATGATTTTTTTTTCCCCTCATTGTTCCTATGACAGCTATAGGATATAGTGGTCCGATTTTTATGAAATTAAAGCCGAAATTCTGGAATAAAAATTATGGCCAAATATCAAATTTGGTGGAATTGTGTTGAAAACTGAAAAAGTTACATTTTTTTTTTCAAAAATTTTACCGATCGTTCCTATGGCAGCTATATGATATAGTCGTCCGATCCGGCCCGTTCCGACATGTGTACAAGTGAGAGTATATAGAAGACTAACTGCAAAGTTTCATTCAGATAGCTTTAAAACTGAGGGACTAGTTTGCGTAGAAACGGACAGACGGCAGACCGACAGTCGGACATAGCTAGATCGACTCGGCTGTTGATGCTGTTGATACTTTGCAGGTAGTCTTCTATATGCTCTCACTCCTACATAAGTCGGAACGGGCCGGATCGGACGACTATATCATATAGCTGCCATAGGAACGATCGGTACATTTTTCGAAAAAAAATTATAACTTTGTCAGTTTTCAATATATTTTCACCAATTTCGACATTAATCATTATTCCAGAATTTCGGTTTAAGTTTCATGAAAATCGGACGACTATCCTATAGGTGCCATAGGAACAATCAGGAAAATAATAGAGAAAATCATAACTTCGATGTTTCTTAACATATTTTCATCAAACTTGAGATTTGGTCACTTAATAATTTTTCAAAATTTTAGTTTTAATTTCATGAAAATCGGCCGACTATATCCTATAGCTGCCATAGGAACAATCAGGAAATAATAAAAAAAATCATAACTCAGTTGTTTCTCAACATATTTTCATCAAATTTGAGATTCAGCCATTCAATGTTATCTTTGAATGTCGTTTTTAAATTTATAGTTAATTGCAATCTGCAAGGGTATATAAACTTCGGCGAGCCGAAGTTAGCTTCCTTTCTTGTTAAAATTAATTTAGCATTTTTTTTAATGTATTTGTGACCAAATGTGATAAAATGGGGAAAAACAGAAGAATCGATGCCATTTTGGGCAGAGGTGCTAGCGTATAGAGATGCAGGAAACAACAACCCCTTTAAGGCGCTTGCATTATTTGCCATCCTGTTGTTTTCTCTGCAGAGGTGGAATGAGTGTTCAGCAAAATGAACATAGTGAAGTCAAAATTGCGCAATAAAATGGCATTAAAAAGCTTGAATGCAATATTGATCATAAAGTTTGTTCTTGGGTCAAACTTATTTATATTTTAATAATAATATATTTCAATGTTACAGATATGGGTTACGAAGACACAATGAATGCTGTCATACCTATTTGTTGCCACAAAAGTATCTTGCCAAAATAAAAAAAAAACGACAAATATTTGAATGACGGGGAGAACGACGATATTGATAGTTTGTTAACGTGTTTTTTATAATAAAAACATGAAAATTACTTTTATTTGGTAGATATTATTGGATTTTAATATATAGCTTATTTTTCAGCATATTTTTCTGAATTTTAGACTATTCTAGCCTATTTTTACCCAAAATCTAGCCTATTTGCGAGCTCAATACCTGGCAACACTGGTCCCGAAAGAGATGCAGACGAAAAGAAAGGGAGGAAAAACTTTTCTTGTTTTTCGTGTTTTTCTTTTCAGATTGAAAATACTTCTGTTCTATACACAAGTGTTTTGCATTTTATGTAGTTAAAGTTACGTAAAAAATTAAATATTTAAGGGTAAGTAGGTATTTTTACTCAATTAATAATTTCCATTGCAGAAAGCATAGATACGACTTCAATATAGACGGTTTGAATGCTAAACATAGATTTGCAGAGGTTCTTTTTAGTTAAAACTGGTATGTATTTCTATATATGCAAAATACTGGAATTTTCAATTTGATTCTAACTTATGTATGTATGTATGTATGCATTTAATTTACAGATAACAAATATATGTAAATTCCGTGAAGAAGCTGCAGCCTCAGGTGTGCGAACAAAATCGCAAGACTGAGGATTCAACAGGCTTTAGGATGTTTGGACGAGTCAACCTAATGTATGAATATTTAATGTTATTTTTTATGAATTAGTATGTATGAAGTAAAAATAAAAATAAAAAAAACGAAACCAATCGCCTTACTATATGATATACATAACTTTTACCTATCGATTAACTTGTAATTTATACTCTCCCATTATAAATCATAAAACCCAATAGTAAGAATTGAAGTTATCATGTAATAAAATTTCTGTGTACGTTGAACTTAACAACATTTGAATTAATTTGGCAACATTTTCTTCTTCCGTACTTCCTGTGTTATTTTTTTTTTTTTTACATTTGAGGATAATTCGACAACGTGCATGGGTATAATAATTTCACGATAATTGCGTTGGGTGCTGGGTATCTCACAGTTGTGCTCGAGTGTTACTTTTCTTGCTTGTTTCGATATAATGTCCAGTTTTAATTTTAATTTAGTAATAAAACCAAACTTTTCCCTTTTTTAAATATGTATAATAAATAAAATATTTATACGATACGCGAACCGGAAAGCAATCTCTCTTAATTGTAAACATACCGACTGATAAACCATTTCACAAGGTCTAACCTTGCGGCTAAAGTTTTTATTCAACATACGTGGCCACAGTAAAAACAATGTCCACTAATAAGTGAAAATTGGCCAAAGAAATGGGAATAAGAAACAATTAAGTAAATTGTAAATTGCAATTTTGATGTAAATGCTCGCTGCAAAGTTCACGGCACTGCAGCGTTTATTATGGGGACTTCGACCGGGACTACCAATGGAGGTCTGGGTGACTAACCACGAGGCTGCTCGTCGACCAAAATTACTCCGCTCCGATCCGCCAAGACTTTCACTTTTAAGTCGACTCGGCCGACTGCTTCGAGTCGCGTCTGCTACACGATGAACACATCGGGAATCTGAATCGTTTTCCGGTGCAGCGATGGTACTTCTGCTGTTGAAGGCTGTGCACTGAGATAAACAGTTGTTACCAACTGATCAGAAAAGTAGCTTTTGCTTGTTTTGTGATTAATCTAAAAACGTAATTGTGCCCTTTATTTAAAGTGATACAAGTCACACATTCCAAGTTTCGAGATATTGAGGTTTTTATACTCTTGCAGAGTATTATAATTTCAGTCAGAAATTTGCAACGCAGCGATGGAGACATTTCCGACCCTATAAAGTATATATATTCTTGATCAGGATCAACAGCCGAGTCGATCTAGCCATGTCCGTCTGTCCGTCTGTCCGTTTCTACGCAAACTAGTCCCTCAGTTTTAAAGCTATCTAAATGAAACTTTGCAGTTAGTCTTCTATATACTCTCACTCGTACATATGTCGGATCGGGCCGGATCGGACGACTATATCATATAGCTGCCATAGGAACGATCGGTAAATTTTTCGAAAAAAATTATAACTTTGTCAGTTTTCGATATATTTTCACCAATTTTGATATTTGGCCATTAATCCTTATTCCAGAATTTCGATCAAATTTCATGCAAATCCGCCGACTATATCCTATAGCTGCCATAGGAACAATCAAAGAAATAATAGAAAAAATCATAACTCAGTTGTTTCTCAACATATTTTCATCAAATTTTAGATTTGGCCATTCAATGTTCTCTTAGAACTTCGTTTTTAATTTTAACGTTCAATTGCAATCTGCAAGGGTATATAAACTTCGGCGAGCCGAAGTTAGCTTCCTTTCTTGTTCATTTTTAATTTCAGCGAGGAAACTAAGAATGGTATAACATGAGTATTTGTGTAATATATTAAACGCGGTTTCAGGCATTTAAAACAGCGATTTGATTCTGAGAAGCTTGGAGACAAAATATCGCATATGGCATATGAGGTAGACTAATTTAGTCGAATTAATTAAAGGTGTAATCTCTTGTAGGAACCTTGCCATAAAATCAATTCTTGAACAAATTAAATGTTAATTATACGTAAATGAGGAAACAATGCCCGTGGATTCCATTTAAAAACTATATACACGTATTTTTCCCAATATTCATTAAATTAATCTATGTTTTAAAAATCACTATCTACATTAAAAAATACGTTTCTTCTAAAAACAAAAAATGCTTAGATTTACTATAAACAAATTCAACATTCTGATCAATGCTCATGATTAGAAAAAGATTCGCTTATGTTAAACTTATGAAAAGTTGGTGTAAAACCCATAATCATATGAAGCTCTTTTCAAATCTTAGGTCAACACACGTTTATTTATGTAAAGGTAAAAAAATATTAAAAAAAACCTTCTTCTGCAAGCAGCCGATAAGAATATTTTCAACACATTTTTTAGCTCTACCTCTTATATTATGAGAGATCAAGGTGGTTATCCGATTAAACAGTTGAACGGACAGAAACATGGGTTTGCCCCCAAGTCATGCTGATTAAGAATATACATTTTATACGCCTGCTTCTGGCAGTTGTATACACTTTTGGTTAGCTCTATATTTTAATACTTTTGTCATAAGTCGTAATTATTAATTTTCAACCTTAACAATTTTGTTGCTGACTGAAAGTATTCGAAAATCATACACACCAGATCAATTTTCGTTATATTTCAACATCGACTGCACCGCTTAAGACACACTGCTTAGAGTCGCGCTTCTTTGTCTCTTTTACGTCGCTACTTTTACGTCGCACGCTTCAATGTCACGACGGATGGTCTGCCAACAAGTTGCGTCTTTTTCGGCAACTCTCGGTCATTGGACATTACATCATCGCGATAGTGGGGCGATAGCGCTGGCGCGACTGATGTAGAGCGATGAGTGAGAGGCATTTGTTTCGGCCATAGCCCTTGTTATGGCCACAACAAGTAGCATGTAACAGCTACAACTTAAGATCTTTATGTTGATATGCAGCCAACACTTAGCTCCCTTGAGGGGAATTAAAATAAGATGGCCGGCGAATCTTTTGTCGCTTGCATACAAACTGACCCCGAGACTGGCGAAGCACTCCCTATGAGGGCTTGTCCCCATGCTTCGATGCTATAACCGAGATGCGAGCTGGGGTTCGTTGGCCGTTGACCGGCGCAGAATCTATGACAACAGAAGGCAGATCTCTCCGCACCGGCCATGGAGTGGGCAGCATTAACTCTCGTGGTCAATCAAAGTAGGCGCGCTGCGCAACACTTCATGCATTGTAAGGAGATCAAAAAACCGAAGCTGACATTGATAGTCAGGCCGAACCCGGGCAATCAAAACCTCGATGCTCATTGTAATCAACAATTGTTAAAATGGTGCAGTGGTTGTTGCTACCGCCATGCGCTGTATGCTAATGCGACTGCGGCTGACGTCGCGGTTGACTCCGCTGCCGCCTCGCCGCTGTATTAATTTCACTTTTACTTTTATGATTAACATTTCCCACCCAAAACTGAGAAACTTTACATGACTTTGGTCTGTTATTCACTTATCCACATTCGTACTTTCTGCACAGCCTCTGCGCAATGAAATGTGAAATCTCAAAGATCGTAAACTCTGAAGACACCACCGTCGTGAAGACCGCCACTCGCCGAGGTGCTCAGCGGGCCTTAGCATTCGAATTATAGTTTTTGTTTTGGTCTCCTGTGCCAGCATCTTTTAATTACACGTGTTAGTCACCGAACTCTGCCTGCAGGCCCTTCCCGCGGGCCTGGGTGTCGCAATTGAAAGTGAAACTCTTCTTGCTTTCAACTCTGAGTAAAGGGTCGTGGGCCTTGCTGGCCCCTCTTCCCTCCACCGCATCTTACTTCCTCCTGATCTAGCCCACGCACTAGTCAAAGTGTGAAGCGCTGTCATCGTCTCTAAGCGACTTGAACGCGGACTTTCTCAAAGTCTTGCGCTATCAAAGATGTGCTGAACTAGTTGCACTTGGGGTAGGTCGGCAACTTAGACGGAAGACAGGTTGGAGGCGACATGACGAGACTTGTCCCAAGAGAAACCGTAATAAATGAATCTTCCGGGGATTTCCAAGACCAGTTTGATCAAACAGATTCAATGGCAGCCCTTTACTTTACTATCTTTTGGCCATATTCCAGCTAATAACAACATTACGATTTGAAGACAATTTTGCCACTTTTGCTGCTGCGAGTTGAACTCACTTTTCTCCTCTGGATAGATCGGTGTGAAGATACAGGGCGTAGTCCAACGATCCTGTTGTTCAAATGGTGGTGGTCTGCGACTTTGTATACTTCTGCTTCTTAACTACAGCGGCGACTCTACTGAAAGCTGTGACAGATCGCTGCGCGAACCGAAATCCAACTGACTGTGAATAAAAAACTTTTGCTTTAAAGTAAAAAAGCAGCCAGCTGGAAAACGGCAGAAAAAAGTAAAATTATTATGTATACATGTGTTTGGAGGCCGACGGCGCAGCAGTCGAGGCGGCATCAGCAGAGCGGCAGCAACGAAGGTAACGAACGCAACCAGCAATACTTCAGTTCCAGACAGCACTCGCACTCAGCCGATGGCTGGGGATACCCAGAGGAGAATATGGTGCGGGGCGGAGCGAGACGCTCTCGGTCGCCGCAGCAGCGCCAAAGACAAAAAGAGGCAAAGCCAAATTGCTCTCGAAAACAGCAACATTGGCTGAATCTGAGGCTGAGGCTGAGTCGGTAAGCAAAGCTAAAGCGAGCTGAAAAAGAGGCATCGCAAATGAGCGAACAATTGCGCAATTGCGACGCTGGCGGCTCAGCGTCAACAATAAAAGCAGCAGCTTGCAGCGCAGCTCCAAAGCTTCCACCTCCCCTACACCTTAGAGAGTTTCGTCACTACCTTGAGTTGGTCTTTTTTGGCGCTCTCTAAACGTCTTGTCAATCAAACTAGACATGTTCACTTCCGTCTGTAAAATCTGAGGAATTAAATTAGTAAGAGAATGATTGGTTCTCTTTGGAAAACGTTTCTTGATGTATATGAGAATGCATTCTGACTAATCAATCAGTGCATCCTACTCCAAGGTGTTATTATTTAAAAATATTTACTAATATAAATATTAGTAAAATGCAATCCTTTTTATTTAATTTAGTAAATATATGTATTGTATGTATGTACATTGTACAATAATGCCAATATTTATTTTGGAAACACTAAATGCAACTTATTTTTAATTAACTTATTAAACCTTGCTATATGGTAGAAGTACATCATACCCCATTGGCAAAAGTAGCTCAAGTCGAGAACATTATATATCTGTTGTATATATTTATTTATTTATTTATTTAAAAATATAAAAAATGAGCCTAACTAGAGTTCGTTAATTTGAGCATAATTGTTCCCTGCAAGGGCATAGAATTTGGCAGTAAGTGACATACGCATGTCTTACGCAATGTCTTCGGAGTTCTTGCTTCTAACTCCTCAACATTTGGCTGATTCTTTTCTTGTTTTTCGAACCTTTTTTAATGGACAAATATGTGAAGAACAATGAAATCTTGGTAAGGGTCGGTTACTAGTTAGCTTTTTACCAAAATTAATATATACAAAATTAAAGCATTACCTTAAAATTAATAGGTATATCCTACCTTTTTGCACACAACAATCATTAGGGTCGCATAGGTCAAAGGGTCGGCGTCGCCACTCCCCTGACTCTTACTGGCAGCCTCAGATGAACGCCGCCGATAGCTGACAGAAAGTTAATTGCCAAGTTCGGGCTGGTTAACGAAAGTGGCCCGAAGTACTGAAGCAACCACACATAGGTACTAAAGTAGGTGTGCTGAGATGCGCTATATCTCATTGCGTGGCTAGCTCTTGTTTCAAGGCATGATCGCTCTCATAACCCAAGTCAGTTTTATTGCCAATTTTTGCTATTTTCACGCGGCTCTGCAAGTCGGGACTGATGGGTTGGAGAAGTGAAATAAAAAACTTTTTTATTAACAGAAATTTCACTTTTTCACTTAAAGACTTATAGAATGAAGCGTGCGTAGACCGTGATGAAAAATATAAAAGAAGTGAGGGAAATATACAAATTAGTTGGAATAAAACCCGAATCTACTCCCAATGAACGGCTTGCTTTCAGCTTTTAATTCCCGCTGCTCAAGCTCCACTTCCGAGTCATGCTGCTGATCGTCGTCGCGCACAAAGTGGACTCCATTGGCTCCGAATCGGATGCAGTTCAACCTATACTCAAAGAACTGGTTGGCCAGCAACTTGAAAACCACCGAGAGGCAGACTTGAACGTTACCCTCGCCAAAGGCGCGGACTTCGTAGAGCCTTAGACAACTGAACAACGGCAAAGGCAGCAGCAGCGGAACGCAGTAGTCGGGCGGATTGCGGGCGGAGAACCCTAGGTTTGCCACTGTACGTTGGTTTAGCTGAACACTAAGGTGCAAACCCACATCTATCCGGCTGTACTCCACGACGGCACAAATCCTCTGGTTAAAGGCCTCACCGAAGCCGAGGACTAAACCCAAGCAGCAGCGACAGGCGAACTCCGCGCAGGAGCACGGCTGCCACAGCTGCGGCAGCTCCACGAGGTTGCCATTTACAGGTGGACGCCTGCCGCTCTGCAAATGGGTCGAGTAATGGAGCGGCTCTAGCTGTTGCGCACTAAAGGGGTTGTATATCAGAAGTCGAGGAAATCCTGGAGGTGCATCCGGAACCTTTGTGGGCGGCAATGTCACAGCCTGGGGACTTGGATAGTATAACTGAGCATTCGTGTCAAAGGGCCTCAGGGCTGCCAGCAAACAGATTAGTCTGGGAAAGTCTCGCAGCTGCCGTCTCATGACTGCTCCAGTTAGTTGCAGGTTCAGTGGGTGGGCTGTTAATGAAGGCAAACGGGAATTCCAAGCTGCGTGTTCTCGGCCGCAATTGTTAAAACAGAGTGTCTCTTCTATTTGCATCCAGCTGAACTTTTTCTGCTCTGCTCTGTTTGTTATCACCGACCCGCCAAATGGCTTGGAAAATGTTTATTGACTTACATTACCTCGTTTTGGCCGGCTGCGGAAAATGCATGCCTGAAAATTGTGTCATTGCTAGATCGGTGCTATCGATACAGGTGAGCAGTTTGGCGGAGCCTTCATTCGTTTTGCTAGTTAATGGACACCCAGATAAGCTTGAGCATAATTAGCATATTCATGGAGTGGAGCTTATCGGGAGGCTACACAAATTTGCTCGCTCGACAATTTGAAGAGCGTCCAAAATACCCATTTGGGTCTTTTGTTTGGGTTGGAGGAGTACCCTATATATGTATATGTATGTACGTATATTTACAAGCAATGTGGAAAATACGTGACCGACAACACAAAGGGCAAAGACTTCTCTGGCATTTAAAATATTTCATGCTGGTTGGAGGAAGTGATACATTTTTTTTATAAAAATGTACGTACATACAGTTGATTTGAACAAGATAGATTATGCAAAAAACAAAATATTTACCCTGAAAAAGAAATAAAAAGAAAGATTTGTTGTTGGTTTTAGTAAATTTTTACAATACTACTGATAGTATTTAGATAAAGTTTATATCATTTAGCATATGGGCTAAACCTGTGGTCGCGAACTTACGTTCGCCCTTTATGCATAAAATTAATGAAAAAATGTTCCCCTGAAACTTTTTATGCCCTTGCAGGGTATTATATCATGTCCGCTATCCGTCTGTCCTTCTGTTCGATTATACGCAAACTAGTGCCTTAGTTTTGAAGTTATCTGAATAAAACTTTCAAGGTAGTGAATCTCACTCCTACATAAGGCGGAACGGGCCGGATCGGACGATTATATCATATAGCTGCCAAAGGAACGATCGAAAAAAATGTTAAAAAATATAATAACTTTGTCAGTTTTCAACATATTATCACCAAATTTGGCCATTTATTATTGTTTCAGAATTTCGTATTAAATTTCATGAAAATCGGATGACTATATCTTATAGCTGTCATAGGAAAAATCGGGAACAGTAGGAACGATCGACAAATTTTTCGAAAAAAAATTTTAACTTCGCTGTTTCTCAAATCTCCATCTTGTTTTTTTATGCATCCATTAAATTAAGAAAATTTTGATTTTAACTTATGTAAATACAACAATAAAAATCGTAAATACAATAATATAAAAGTCCAGCTCCAGACGGGGAAAAGAACGAAATCGGTAGCACTTTATTTAAGCAATGCCTTGAAAAGTACATTTTCATTAGGTTAACCGTTTATTACCTCCTCCCTCCTATCACTGGTTTATACCTATCGACATTATTCCGGAAAACCCGAATCAACAAAACCTTCCTAGTTCCTTGACACTGAGTTCACCCACCTAAGCAAAAAATCAACATACAAATAAAGTTAGCTACACGGTCAAAGCCTATTTAGTGTAGAGGCACAACTTTAAGGCCGTGAATCGTATAAACTATGTGAGATATCAATAAAATTTAAATGCAGTGGTGTTTAAAAGAGTTGTTTAAATATTAATATGTATTTCTTAAGCCATTCAATGCGATTTCGCCAAGTTATTGGAAGGCAGAAGTTAAAGTATGACAGATTTGAGCTAGCGAAAATCATAACTTTTGAACCAAATAAGATAATCGAAGAATTTAAACGGCATTTGACAGCTATATATTTTAAAATTTATATATGTATTAGATAATGTGCCACGCCCACGCCACGCCCTTTTTCGCCGTTGTATAGCGTCTCAAAGTTAAAAAAAAAGAAAACTATTTTTTACAAACATTTTTTATGTAATATTTTAGCTTTATTTTTATTGTTTTGCTCAAATAAAAGTATTTTGATATTTATTCTATCATAACTCTTTATTTGAGGAATTTCTAATAGATTAAGCATTTCTAGACTATAAACGAATAATTTTATATCTTCTCGCAATTTTACATGATCTAGAAATGCAATAAATAAAAAACATTAACAGATTCAAGATAAATATTAACGGTGCAAATGAAGCCTTTTTCATGAATTTTTCGGTTTTTACCATGACTTTTTTACAAGTTATACAGCCATTGGCGAAGTCGCAGCTCAATGCAGACTTTCTAAACGGATTCTGATTCAGGATAGATAGGCGGAACTGAGAGACATAGTGTAGTCGCCGACTTCGGGCAGCTTTAAGCAGAAAAAGGTGAAAAATTGGATACCTGGCAGGCAGCTATTTACCCTACCGATTTAAGAAGTAAATGTAAATGAAGTAAAACGGAGATCAGTGATACCTGTCGGATGGACTTGCGATTTGACAGCAGCTTTAGTTTTTCTTATGGGGAATAGTAGCGCATTTTGGCCACAAGAACATGAAGCTTATATTCAATTGATCATTCGGACACAACGTCACCTCACATAGCCTGTGATATCCATCCATCCAAATCCAAATCCATTGATCGCTTATGTCAAGCAAGACCTTAGCAATGCGTATTTTTCTTCTGTGCTACTTGGAGTTGGCCAAATACCGAGCCTTTATCCTGTTCATTGTTCATGCTAAGCAAACTTTCAGAGATATGTACTAGCTTTGCAGTTGAGGGCATATAATTTAAATTTCTCTCTCGACATGGTATTACTATCTTGTATATTGCTGCATGCAATTTCTTTGCTGTCGGATAATAACACATATTAAAATTATTATTGCACACATGTTTTGCACACATATTTAGGCACACCTTTTCTACGGATGGGCCCCTGACCTCTCCGGCAAGGCGGCGCTATGTATGTGTGGCAGAGGATCTGCACAGCTGTCCGATGTCAGGGCGCCGGATGGATTCGTTCGCGGGAAAATAGACGGGGTATGAGTGTACAGCTGCCACCTGGCCCCAAGCCTCACCCTAGAGTCGTTCGGCAGAGCCATCGACGAGCTCGCTAGCGACATTAGAGGGCGAGGCAGCGTCGTAGTCGGCGGCGATTCCAACGCTTGAGCCCAAGTTTGGGGCTCACCGTCAACCAATGCCATAGGTCGCATCTTCGTGGAGTCCTTTGTTCACTGGACATCGTACTGCTCAACGAGGGGACGCTCGCGAGCAGCGCACTAGCTCGGCTAGCCACGTGGAGGATTGGGGACTTGTACACTGCCAGCGACCACGAAGCTATTCAGGTCACACTCGCAGGGAGGACGCAGAAGAGAACGGTGCCGCCTAGCTCGCCACAGACGTACCGGTAGGACACTCTCCGAGCAGAAGCCTTCGCGAGGGCCCTAGAGGGACTAGCCATAGAGAGCGCGGAAGGTGCCAACGAGGCCGCGGACAAGCTGGCAAGCGCCGTGGAGCAAGCGTGCAGCGCCAGCATGGAGAAGCGGACGATTTTCGCAAACATGCTCCAGTCTTCTGGTGGAGCGAGAACATTGCGATGCTTCGCTCCGAGCAAGAAGGCAGGTACAGAGCTCACGCAATTCTCCGAACCTTCAGGCCTGCAGCGCTACATACCGGGTGGCGAAAAAGGTCCTGAAAAAGACTATACGTTCGAGCAATAGGGAATGAATCGAGTGAACGCCGGAAAAAACCCGCCATAAGACCCGGGAGTCCTTGAAGGCATTGTACGGGTTGGACACGATCGGGAAGGTATTCGAGAAAGTGATTGTCTCTAGGCTGGTGACAGCCATCGAGCGCGCAGGCGGACATGCACCAAACCACTTTGGTTTCAGGAAGCATAGATCGACCCTTGATGCTATTAAAAGCGTTACTAGCCTGGCCGCAAGTGCCATCGGAGAAATGGCACTAAGTTGTATTGCCAAGTGGTAACCATAGACGTCCGAAATGCTTTCAATTCGGCCGACTGGAGAAGGACTCTGGAGGCACTGGAGACCTACAACATCCCTGGACACCTGCTGAGAATCGTCCGCAACTACTTTAGCGAGCGGATCCTCATCCTGGAAACCTCCAGGGGACCCAGAACACACGAGGTCTCATCCGGAGTCCCGCAGGGCTCCGTCCTGGGCCCACTGCTCTGGAACACGATGCACAATGGCTTTCTGAATCTGCCACTACCATCGAACACCACCAGCAGGTGGGTAAGCCGCAGGTGGGTAAGCCGCAGGTTGGTAAGCCGAAAGCACGGTGAGGTAGATTTGTACCTGACACAAGCCCTCAGTGGCCACCGCCCGACCAGGGTCCCTCTATTCTGAAACCATCATCACCTTTTTACTGTTATTATTGCTGTTATAATAAATAAATGAATACAAAAAAAACCTACCTTATAAATATTTGACTAATCAGCGAAAATGACTCCATTCCAGAACTCAAAGTCATTGTTAATGTGCAAATACAAAGCTGCAGGACAAAAAGCTGAAGCTAAGTGTTAGCCATGGCAGGGACATGATATGGTATGGGTCAGTAAGTCCGCCGCAACAGTCGGCAGCCTTGAATTTATTGAAAGCACGATTGGTAAAAATGTTTATATGTTATATTCTTAATGGTAATTTGATCTAAAGTGTTACCAAACTAAAATAAAAGACACTTTTTGGTTTTACCAAATCAATGACCCGAAGCATAAGTCGGGAATTGGTCAATGTTGGCTTGTGTATAAGTGTTCCCAGATTATGAAACCATCAGTTTAGGTACCAGATATTATTATGATTTAAAATGTGTGGTATATACTGGACTAAAAAACTCATGAACGTAACGTTTCAAATGAAAATGAATCAAAAACGGCTTTATTTAAAAAGTGGGCCTTTTTCCCCCCAGAAAGCACAGAGATCTTGGTGGAATCAATTTCAAATCGGCGTAGAGCTGTTCTGGACCAAAAGGGCGGACATACCAAATATAAAGATTAAAAAAAAATTTTTTTTTTTAATTTTTTATTAATTAATCAAATTGCTGGTCAAATAAGCTTTTGTTTTTGTTCAATAATAAGGAAGTTGTTGGTCACAATTATTAAATCAAATCAAATCAATTATTAAATTAAAATGTCAGTTAACTAATCTGCGTTTCATTTTCGTTGATTGCTCTTATGGTTTGAAAGTTAAATTTGTTTAAACTTGGAAATTATTTGTTGGTCAAATAAGCTGTGAGCCACTGTATATATTCTTGATCAGCATAAAACAGCAAAGCCGTCTGCCGTTTGTCTGTTTCTACGCAAAATTGTCCTTCAGTTTTAAGGATATCTGAATAAAACTGTCATAGGAACATTCAGGGAAATAATAGAAAAAATCATAACTTTCGCTTTTGAATTTAAGCTCTTGAAAATCGGACGACTATATCCTATAGCTGCCATATAATTTTTTTCCAAAAAGTTCTCGATCTTTCCAATGGCAGCTATTTGATATAGTCCCCCGATCTGGCCCGTTTCGACTTATGCAGGAGTGTGAATATAAGAAGACTATCTTAATGGTTATCATTGAGATAGATAGATAGAGATAGATAGAGACGGGCGGCTGTTGATTCTAATCAAGAATATATATACTTTATAGGGTCGGAAATGACTCCTTCCGACTGAAATTATAATACCCTGCAAGGGGATAAATAGGGAATTAAAGGCATAAATAGCTTTAAAAAAAAAGATTTTTTTATATCGTACGTTCGTACACAATTAGTGCAAAAAATTAACGAAAAAAACTTCTTAAACTTTTTTATTTTGTTTTCCTATGTTTTTCGATGTTTTTTTTGATACTGATGTTAACCGATGCAACATCGACATCGACATCGAGGTTTTTCGTCGAACTTACATCACTAGTCTATTCCCATTTAAATATCTGCATTAGTTTTTTTTTTAATTAAATTAAGTACGGGTCGCGAACGTATGATTTTTCAATTCTTAAATATAATATAAAATATAAGTCGTCAGATTTTCATAAAACTAAAACCGAAATTCTGGAAAAATGACCAAATCTCGAATTTAATTAAAATATTGTGAAAAATGACAGTTATAATTTTTTTTGGAAAAATTTCCTATCGTTCCTATTGCAGCTATATGATTCTGACTTATGTGGGATCTTTGGATTTTCTCCTCTTATTGAATTGTTATAAAGAGATTTAGTTAAAAAAGAGCTAACATATCATATGTTTTCCTTGAGAAATAAATAAACATAAAAATGTTCTCAAAAGTAACTAAAAGGTGAATAATTATAAGCTAACTGCGGCTCGCCGAAATTTATATACCCTTGCAGATAATTTTGTCTATTATTACCCTGATTGTTCCTATGGCAACTATAGGATATAGTTGACCGATTTTCATGAAATAAAAACCGAAATTCTAAAATAATACTAAGTGGCCAAATATCAAATATGATGAAAATATATTGAGAAACGGTGAAGTTATGATTTTTTCTATTATTTTCCTGATTGTTCTTATGGCAGCTGTAGGATTTGGTCGTCCGATTTTCATAAAATTAAAAACAAAATTATGGAGTAATATTTAGCGGTTAAAAATTAAATTTGGTGAAAATGAGTTGAAAACTGACAATGTTATAGCTTTAAAACTGAGGGACTGCTTTGCGTAGAAACGGACAGACAGACGGACAGGCAGACAGACGGACAGACCGACAGACGGAGGTGGCTAGATCGATCTGTTGTTGATCAAGAATATATACTTTATAGGGTGCGAGATGTCTCCTTCACTGCGTTGCAAACTTCTGACTGAAACTATAATACCCTGCAAGGGTATAAAAAGATAAATTTACTAATTATATAGACATTTTAAAAAAATTTAGGGTAAGAGAATATTTATACATCTTCAATATTTTCGCCATCATCGGATGGATTTAGCCCTTTCGGGCTACTGTGGTTAAGAAGCTGCTTGGTATCTGGTAATTGAAACAGCACTTATTGTTTTGGAGCAGTCCCCACCAAAAAATGGAATTTAAGTTTATTACTCAAAATAGCGTTTAATGTTTCAGAGCTTATACTGCTTATAATTTTTACCAGGACATGGAGAGCATTTGCAGAGCAAATGAAGAAAATTCATAAAACGGTTGTTCCCGCCAGAATCCCTTTATTTTAACATTTCATTCCAGTTGAAAGTTCTTGAAAATTTTCCCACTGCACAAGGGAGATGTCTTTTTACAGACGTTCAATCTTATCTACTTTGGGAGTATGACCAAACATAGTCTCAGCTAGCTCAGATTCTCCACCCGGCCCACTAACACGCGTAACAGGCAAATTGTTTTTGAACATCCTCCCTCTTTACGAGGACTAGACATTCGACAACACTAAAACTGCACAAACGTTCAAACTTAACAGATTTACAAGAACACATACACATTCATTTCTAACTGTCATTTTTGACTCCTTGGTGTTTTGGAGCTCCTGTGCTGTGTTTTGGAGCTCCTGTGCTATCCCTCCCTGCCATAGCAGTCTGTCCCCAGAGCTAAATTTTTTCAGCTGCCCCTATTTAAATGTTCACACACACACATATTTACCTTAACGCCTAGGATCCCCTTCCCTTCCCATAAATTTAACTCACCCATATTCAACTTCGATTTTAGGTCTTTCAATTATTATTAACAATGGTTTCTCCCGATCATTTATGATTTTTCAGTTCTTGGAAAGCCCCAACTTTTCTTTCGCTTTTCAATTTATACCAATTTACTGTGAACACACCACAAAAAAATTAAAATATTAACAAAATGTTCCCAAACAATAAAGGAATTAAATTTTTCCTACCCGTATCAGTGCTCAGAAGGGGGTTAAATTCGCCGAAAAATAATGACGATGAATCACAACAAAAAAATCAGGGTTCCATTGAAAAGGGTAAATAATAATCATAATAATAAAAAAATATTGATCACATTAATAGACATGGAGAAAATAAATAAATAAATAAGAATAAATAAATAAATGCGAAACAAAATAAATAAATATGGAAAAAATAAAAATATAGAGAATAAATAATCATAAAATTAGACTGACACAAATAAAGAATACAATTTAAAAAAAATTCATAAATTATCCCCAAATGAAGCCCTTGGTGGCTCTTGTTGCCACCCCTTGGAAGGCGTGTCGGTCCTCTGGGCGAAATATATAAGTATATCTGGAGAGCACAGTGGCGGCCCGAAACTCATGTCCAGTATGGACACCAAGACCAAGACCAATAAATTCGTTCACTCCCACCACCGATCTCTCACTGAAGTTAATCTTAAATTCTTGTGTAAATATCTCCTTGACTTTTCGCCAGATATAACGCCCAGAGTCCCAAGCTTCCGGTGACCAATCAGAGTATTGGCTAGGGATCCGATCGCAATATCATCCGAATTGCTGTGCTTGACCAATACCTGGATTGGATTTTAAATTACTGTCTAATCAGAATCTTAGCGCGGCCCTGCTTCAGATTCGACTGCTTCCCGTTCTAATCTCCCTTTTTCGCCTTGGTCGGAAACAACAAACAAAGAATGGCCAAACGAGCGAACTTAGGTTCAAAAATCCGATGCTTCAATTTCCGAATCGAACCGGGCTAACAACCCTTCTCAGCTAACGCTGCGCAACACTCCAAATTCCTTCGGGTTGGCAGTTCGATCCCGCTCCCGGTAGCTATCAGCTATCGATATCTCGGAATTGTCTGTCAATCGATATTTCGGACATAACACAGAATTATAATTATGCTGTTTATTTTTAACATTCAAAGTAATTTCACCAAAAAAAAAGATTATTCTTTTCTATTTTTGGCAATCTAAAAAAATGTATTTATTAAGAAAAATCAATAAAAATAAAGAATATGGTTGCGTTCACCAGAACAACTTATCTCAAAAATAATCGGCTGAAACCTATCGTCATCTTCCTGCTTCCCGCCACCATTGATTTGAATTTGCTTATAAGATAAGATGAAATAAACAACGGTATGCATAACTGAAAAGCCAATGGGGGCATTTTAAATTTTAATTCCTAAAATTGTTTTTGACCAGAGACCTCATAAAATAATTGGTTGCGTTCACCAGAACAACATGATCACTGATCACTGATCCCTCGGGGATCGGTGATCATGTTGTTCTGGTGAACGCGTATGATCTTTACGCCGTCTCAAAAAACATCGGCTTGGAACCTATCGTTATCTTCCTGCTTCCCGCCAACATTGATTTGAATTTGCTATAAGATAATTGAAATAAACAACAGGTAACCGTAACTAAAAAGCAACTGGAGACATTTTAAAATATTCCTAAAGTTGTCCAAGTAATATTTTATGACCAGAGACCTCATAAAACAATTTATTGCTAAATGTGGCGCCAGTAATTATAATGGTTGCGTTCATCAGAACAACATGATCAATGATCACTGATGGATTTCTATCGAGAGTGCGTGTCATCCCTAATTTTTTGCAAGATTTTAGTAATCATAATTACCAAAAAGGTATCGTAAAAATAGTCCGCTACCTTTTCGCGATACTGATTGATTATATCGATGGTTGAATTATCGAAAACAAAAATAGAGAAATAAGAACGTAACTAAAGGAAAAATAAATTATTATTAATGAAAGCAGTGGTCAGTCATTATAAGTACTTAATTTTAACGAATTGGTAATTATTTATATAATTATTATTAAGTTTTTGTAAGCAAGAATGAAGTGTACAGTGCTGCATTATGTTGAAATAAATTTGACAGCACGCCTTTTCAATGAAATAATGCGCCACATTCAGCAATAAATTATTTTATGAGGTCTCTGGTCATAAAATATTACTTGGACAACTTTAGGAATATTTTAAAATGTCTCCAGTTGCTTTTTAGTTATACGTATTATCTTATAAGCAAATTCAAATCAATGTTGGCGGGAAGCAGGAAGATAACGATAGGTTCCAAGCCGATGTTTTTTGAGACGGCGTAATGATCATACGCTTTCACCAGAACAACATGATTACTGATCCCTCAGGGAACGCAACCAATATAAATAATTATCTCTATTTTCCTTTTTGATACTTCAACCATCGATATAATCCATCAGTATCGCGAAAAGCTGGCGGACTACTTTTGCTATCCTTTTTGGTGATCATGATTAATGAAACCTTGCAAAAATGATGATACGCACTATCTATAGAAATCCATCAGTGATCAGTTATCATATTGTTCTGGTGAACGCAACCAATATTTAACTAAAAAAGCTGGAATTCCCGCTGCCCGCCGCTTTAAAATTGTTTTAAAACCAAATTCTGAATTTTGCTGAAAATATGTTGAGAAACAGCGGAGTTATGACTTTTTATATTACTTCCCTTCTAGTAAATATAAGATATAGTAATCCGATTTTCGTGAACTTAAAATCGAGATTCTGAAATAATAATAAGTGCCAAATCTCAAATATATTTCGTGTCTGGATACCGACCTTTAAAACGGCCGCTCACGAACAGCCGTTCTGCGAGAACAGCCTGTTTCATTAAAGTTGTTCTACTTTTTCGCACCCCGGTCGGGAAATACTAAACGAGTGCCGCACACTTTTCTAGTATATTGTTTTTGTGTCTGGATACCGACCTTTAAAACGGCCGCCCACGAACAGCTGTTCTCAACTATTTGCCTCTCGCTCTCTCTCACGGCTTACGAACGGTGTTTTCGTGTCTG
The DNA here is from genome assembly GCA_008042515.1 of Drosophila truncata. Lineage (NCBI taxonomy): Eukaryota > Metazoa > Arthropoda > Insecta > Diptera > Drosophilidae > Drosophila > Drosophila truncata. The sequence goes on from VNJQ01002231.1 coordinate 25,342, forward strand.
GATACTGTGCTTTTCGCAAAAGTAATTTCTTCAAAGCCTGATATTTTAAATCGTTATCGACGTGGTCACACTGGTCGCAGCTCAGCTGAAATGTATAAATTGTGTTAAAAAGCATTAAAAAATTCTAAACAAATCTGTTCCCTGGCATTTAAGTAGGACACCACATTCTGTTTTCATCAGCTTAGACCACCAGAAAAATGGGCGACTTTTTTAAATCGCTCAATCTAAACTATTTCACCTCCAGTGATGGCCCAGCTGCCAACGGGTCAGCAGGCAGTGGGGCAGGAGGTGGAGGAGCATCCATCGGTGGTAGGATGGACAACGACTACGTGGGACAGAGCCTGGAAGTTGGTGGCCATAAGCTGCGCACCAAGTGTGTCATCGCCGAAGGTAAGCGGCTTGCTTAAAGCCACAGTTTTGCACATTTGCCCCGTGCAGGCCCAGCAACACCGAGGGCAAAAATCAATGGGAAAATATATCAACTCTCCTGAAGAGAACGCATTTTTGGGGTTTTTTTTTTTAATTCCAAGCGAAGATATTAGGCAAGGAGGATTAGCAGGACCCTTTTTTTAAATGGACAGTCACTTTTCCTAACCACTACTTGGTTATACATCATGAGTCATGTGATCGTATTTTTTCACGGCATGTCCTTCTTTAAGATTAATAGCAGCTATGTAAAAATGATCCTTTTGGTCAGACTGGTAAACACCCCTTTTTGTTTTGAACTTAGGAAGACACTCAACTGCGCTATGAATATTCATTAAAACCGCCCCTTATCAGCGCCGCGTTATCAATTTCCTCTCCATCTTTCATCCACCAGGCGGATACGCCTTTGTGTACGTTGCCCAAGATGTGCAAACTGGCACTGAGTACGCCCTCAAGCGTCTGATCGGCGCTGATCAGCAGGCGTGCAACGCCATCATCAATGAGATCGGTATACACAAGCAGCTTTCGGGCCACGGAAACATTGTCACTTTTGTAGGGTCCAGCTACATCGCCCCGTCCCCACAACAAGGTGCCCAGTACCTCCTTCTTACCGAACTATGTAAAGGTAAGCATCGCATTATAATTGCTGAACATTTTTTAAATTGTATATGCACTTGCATTTATAGGCGGCTCCCTAATAGATTGCTTCAATGCTGAGACTCCAGCCTTTGATCCCTCTTTAGTGTTGAGAATATTCTACCAAATGACACGCGGTGTGGCTTACTTGCACGCACAAGCGCCACCGATAGCTCATCGAGACATAAAGGTATTTCATCTACTTATCATCGGCGCACGTGACTGTACTGATCCTTCTAATCGTTGTAGATTGAGAACTTTCTCATTGGAAACGATAATCAGATCAAGTTATGTGACTTCGGCTCTGCCACCAAAGAGGTGCTCTCGCCGACATTTGAGTGGAGCGCGCAACAGCGAAACATGCTAGAGGACCAGCTAAACACTGTAACGACGCCCATGTACCGGGCTCCGGAAATGCTTGATACTTGGTCCAACAACCCAATCGGCCCTAAAGCTGATATTTGGGCTCTGGGCTGCATTCTTTACTTTCTCTGCTATCGCCGGCATCCTTTTGAAGATGGTGGGAAACTGCGCATCATTAACGGCAATTACATTCTTCCACCTGATGCACGATATCAGTGCTTTCGCGACATTATCACGGGTTGTTTTAAAGTGAATCCTGCCGATCGTTTTGACATTGCAATGGTGCTTGAGCGACTTGCATCTATCGCTGAAACAAACAACTGGTCCCTTAAGGGTACTCTGAATTTAAGGGGCAATCCTATCGAGTCGTCACCAGCCGAGACTTCGGTTCAAAAGACCGCTGTACAATCAGAATTTTACCCTGAGGCCCTCGCTGCCGCGCCGCAAGTAGCGCCCGCCTCCACTTCCACGCCATCCTCCAGCAATGGACACGGTAGCCTACTGTCGTCTCTGCGTGGAGGTGCTGGAACACTGTTTAAGAACATTAAGGATACCTCCACCAAAGTAATGCAAACAGTGCAACAATCGATTGCCCGTAATGATCTTGACATCAGTTATATTACCTCCCGTATCTTGGTAATGCCTTGCCCGTCCGACGGCTTTGAGTCGACCTACAAGACCAACAACATCGACGACGTCCGCCTATCTTTAGAGGGTCGCTTTTCTCCACAGAATATAAGCATTTACAATTTTGGCCAGCGCTCAGTACCCCGATTACCACCACCCGTGCGAACAGTTGAGGCGGGCTATGTGTTTGGATGCCCGCAGGCTCACGCTCCCAATCTGCAGGTATGAAATACTTATTAATCTTATTAAAACAACCCTGTAAATTTTGTTCTACAAATTATCCAATTGTTCCTATGGCAGCCATAAGATAATATAAATATCAAGTTATGCGAAAAGCAACGATTTTTCTGGATTTTCCAAAGAACTCTATAAGATACCTACATTTTTAAAATGTATGTATGTATGTATGATGTCTGAATTTATACAAAATAACGAATTAAAATCATTCATCATTCAAAAATACTTTTCCAGACCAAAAATTGTGATCAGTACTTATATGTTGTGAATAGTTGTTTTATATTATAGAGCCGTCTTAAATACATATTAGCCAGAAAACTAAAGTCGATTGCGACCGACTACGAAATACCCTGGGTACCTGGGTAACAGGGAGGATCCACCGACCACATAAAGTATATATTTGTATTCTTTGTCTGTATTACCAGTCAAGTCGACATACAGCCGTTGTCAACTAATTAGAAAGGCGGTTAGGCTCGGTGCATTTTCATCGATAATTAAATAATATATATGTAATAAGAGATATAAACAAATTTTTACCTTCAGATTTTTACCTTCAATTTTACCAATTATAGGCATTTTTGTGGAGTTTTTTTTTTTTTAAATCATATATTTTGTCGAAATATATAATTTATGAGCAATTCCAATCATAAATAGCCTAATAATACCAATTTGGTTGAAAAATAATTGGTAAAATAAAATATTTCCATACAAAACTAAAATCTTTCTAATTAGTTGGCACTGTGATATTTTCGATTTTTTAATACATTTTTTTATAGTTTCAGCCAGAAGTTTGCAACGCAGTGAAGGAGACATCTCCGACCCTATAAAGTATATATATTCTTGATCAGCATCAACAGCCGAGTCGATCTAGCCATGTCCGTCTGTCCGTCTGTCTGTCTGTCCGTTTCTACGCAAACTAGTCCCTCAGTCTTAAAGCTATCTAAATGAAACTTTGCAGTTAGTCTTCTATATACTCTCACTCGTACATATGTCGGAACGGGCGGGATCGGACGACTATGTCATATAGCTGCCATAGGAACGATCGGTAAAATTATCGAAAAAAAATTATAACTTTGTCAGTTTTCAATACAATTCCACCAAATTTGATATTTGGCCATTAAATCGGACGACTATATCCTATAGCTGTCATGGGAACAATCAGGAAAATAATTTAAAAAAATCATAACTCCGCAGCTTCTTAACATATTTTCATCAAATTTGAGATTTGGCCACTTAATAATTTTTCAGAATTTTAGTTTTAATTTCATGAAAATCGGCCGACTATATCCTATAGCTGCCATAGGAACAATCAGGAAAATAATAGAAAAATCCGCTGTTTCTCAACATATTTTTATTAAATTTGAGATTTGGCCACTTAATATTTTTTGAGAATCTTTGTTTTAATTTCATGAAAATCAAACAACTATATCCTATAGCTGTCATAGGAACAATCAGGGTAAAAATAAAAAAATCATAGTTTCGCTATTTCTCAAAATATTTTAATCAAATTTGGGATTTGGCCTCTTATTATTATTTTAGAATTTTGATTTTAATTTTATAGTTCAATTGCAATCTGCAAGGGTATATAAGCTTCGGCGAGAAGTTAGCTTCGTTTCTTGTTTTATATTAAAAAATGATATTTCTAGAATGCAATAGACATATTTCGGAGTTAAAACATCTTGTATTTTCTCTTTTTTATACCCTTGAAGGGTATTATAATTTCAGTCAGAGTTTGCAACGCAGTGAAGGAGACATTTCTGACCCTATAAAGTGTATATATTCTTGATCAGGATCAACAGCCGAGCCATGCCCGTCTGCCCGTCTGTCCGTTTATACGCAAACTAGTCACTCAGTTTTGAAGCTATCTGAACAAAACTTTGCAGGTAGTCTTCTATATGCTCCCATTCCTACATAAGTCGGAACGGGCCAGATCGAACGACTATATCATCTAGCTGCCATAGGAACGACCGAAAAAAGTTTGAAAAAAAAAATTATCTTTGTCAGTTTTCAACATATAGACACCAAATTTAATATTTGGCAATTTATTATTGTTTCAGAATTTCGTATTAAATTTTATGAAGTTCGGACGACTATATCCTATAGCTGCCGTAGGAACAATCAGGGAAATAATAGAAAAAATCATAACTTCGCTGTTTCTCAACATATTTTCAACAAACTTCAGACTTCGTCACTTAACATTATTCCAGAATTTCGGTTTAAATTTCATAAAAGTCGGACGACTATAAACTATAGCTGGCATAGGAAAATCAAGGAAATAATAGAAAAAAATTATAACTCGGTTGTTTCTCAACATATTTTCATCAAATTTGAGATTCGGCTATTCAATGTTATCTTAGAATTTCGTTTTTAATTACATAGCTCAATTGTAATCTGCAAGATATATAAACTTCGGTATGCCGAAGTTAACTTCCTTTCTTGTTATCGATGAAAATGCACCGAGCATAACCGTCTTTCTAATTAGTTGACAACGGCTGTACATACATATGTCCACCGTCTCTTTTCACGGCAATGCCAAAGGTGTCTTCTTTCTATTCTCATTATGTACAGGATAACTTTATTAATATAGCTCTAATAAAAACAATTGGAAAATTAATCAAAGTGACACAATGTAAACTGTTAATGTAAAATTGTAACTGTTAATATTTAAATTTACCAACTGCAAGGATAAAAAAATCATTGGTAGGGTAAAGATAACATCATATCTTGTGTACCGGTTGCGTACCTATGTTTTTGTCTTCCACCTCAAGTGTATATGTTCACATTTTCAGACAATCAAGACATCGAACGTATTACCTTTTTTTAACTGTAACAGTAAACACTAAAAGTTATGCAATTTAATACTTTTTTTTTTTATCCCAATTTTCATTCATTCATGGACATACAGTCGGGTGTCCCGATTGATTTCGTTCCCGATTATATTCAAATCGGTATCCAGGGAACACCACGTGGAGATTGCATATGCAATCGGATTTTAATTTTTTTATTTCTGAGTATTAAATATTGTAATTATTTTGATTTACAGGAAAAAATTAAAAAAAAAAATATTTGCTAAAAATATAAAAACTTTGACTTCGGTCCTCCCTACGAATTGAACTCAGGCCCACTTGCAATTATTCTAACGATCGCTTCGTTAGACTGCAGCTTAGTCAGCATATGTACATAATATGTATAAAGTAAAAAGCCTATACTCCGCTATTTATGGCACGATCGCAATGAAATTTAGACAATCTGTTTATACACAAATACACAAACGTTTTAAATGAGGTTTACATACCTTTATAAATTTAGGAGATGTACGGTTTTTTTTTCAAATAGCTCCTTTAAAAAGGGGAGCAGCAAAAATTAAAAACAAACTTGATCGGCATACAGATATAAGAAGTCTAAATCCCAAGTTTGGGGTCTCTTATAGTCTCTGAGATATAGGCGTTCATACAGACAGACAGCGGACAGGACTATATCGACTCCTTGAGTGGTCCTGACCAATATTTAGGTAACTTTTGGGGGTCTGCCACGTCTCCTTCTGTCTGTTACAGAAAATCGCACTCGCAGAAAATTATATTAATACCTTTGTACCTTTGGTGCAGGGTATAAAAACGGCAGGCAAATGGGCAATTCTCTGGAAAGTGCAAATGCGACCAAAAGAGAAAAACTTCTCTAAAATGATTTTTATCAACATAGTTACATCAAAAAATGATCCAATTGATCGAATTCGATAGCCTTTATCATATTTTAAAACAAATTTCAAAATATTCCAAAGCATGTTCGCGCAATCGCAATTTTTCATTTTAACGAAACCCCCCCCCCCCCCAAATAAAGGGTTTTGTTTTGCTAACAACTTCTAAAGAGAAGCGTTATGCTCTATCTTTTGTTTTCTAACATCACTAGAAGAAAACTTCTACATTGCGTTCTTCATAGTTCCCGTTTTCTTCGCGTGTGCATGCAGCTATATTTATTTGTGCATTTAATCTCTTTTATTTTCACAATTTATTTGTGCTGCAGTGATTTGTTTTCTTGCTGTTCTTACTGTTGCGAAGCCTGTCGCGACGTTGAAAGGGAAATGTTGTCTTTCATGCGGCAGAGCAAGGGCGGTTTTAAGGAGGTGTTATCGGGTTTTCATAAAACTCATAACATGTTCTTAGCGCTTGACAAACAATTTAATAGCCTTACGCTATTAAATGCGTCTCCGAGGCGCAAAAAAACTGCAACTGGTGTGCAGCATGTTGACGAATCTCTACAACCCGCGGCGGGCTCTCAGCAACAGCCTCCCTCGGCATAACCCTCGACCTCAAAATTAACGCCCAGAATTCTGAGATCGAGTGTTAGAAAAGATTCGGTATCCGAATGCGCCGTGGGACTGACCGTTCCCCCGGTAATATCCGTTTCATCCCCTAGGGGATCACAAGTTTTGACCCCCCATAGCCCCGCCTATTTAACCACCCAGGGTATAAGGGCCGGATTACCGGCCGATAGTGGCACGACAGATACTCAGCCTGTCTTGCCAAATGCCCTTATTGCAATCCCACCTACGAAACAGATATTTGTTTCTCGGCTCTCCTCCCTTGGTCAAACATCGGAAGATGTCATTGCCTTTATACGAGGCCAAGTCAGAGCCGAAAATTTAAAGTTAAAGGTGGACAAATTTTAATTTTCTTACGCTAGGGACATTTCATATTTCAAAATAAATGTCCCAAATGAATTCTTTGGCACGATATGCTCTACCAAATTCTGGCCGGAGTATGTGGTTGTCAAAGAATATGAAGCTAAGAAAAAGAAACGGCCTGTTGGAAAAAGTCTTCCCAAGCCTGATCTGACCACTGCACCCTCTACGTCCTCCCACCCTGTCCAAAAAAACGAATCCCCTCTTTGTCAATCTCCTATCAGAATGCAAGAAGCTTACGTAGTAAGCTGCCGAAATTGTATTCTGAAAGTTTTGCATTCGCCTCCCATGTTATTGTGTTCACAGAAACCTGGTTAAAGCCAGAGATTCTAAGCTCCGAAGTTTTTCCAGCTGCGTTCACGATTTATCGGCTAGATCGGCCTGTCAGGCGCGGGGGTGGGGTCCTCATAGCGGTTAACTCCACTCTCACGTCAGAATTAGTAACTTTCGAGGAATACAGCGATGTTGAATTCCTTTGTGTAAAGCTATTATTTAATGGTAGCTCTATTTTTATTACATGTTCCTACATTCCTCCATTGTCGGAACTTCCTATTTTTTGGAACCACCTTTCCGCCATTCGGATGGTTTCCAACAGTCTTTCTGATAGGGACCATTTAGTAGTCCTAGGTGATTTTAATATCCCTGGGGCTATTTGGTCCCTAAATAACTCTTCTAATACACTTCAATCTTCAACACAACATGATTTTATTGCTGGCTTGTTCGACATTTCACTGTCTCAAGTCAACCATGTACGAAATTCCTTAGGGCGCTTTCTTGATCTTTGTTTTGTCTTTGATCCGGCAAGAGTTAGTTTAGCGAGGGTTGCGCCGCTGACTCAACCTGAAGATCCCTATCATCCTACTTTCGATGTGACACTCGACATTGGTGCTGATATACAGAATATATCCGATCGTCCAGCCAAGAGAGTCTACTGCTTTCGCAAGTCTGACTTTGACCGGCTGAATAATTTTATTTACGATTTTGACTGGTCCGATTTTTACATGTGCACTGACATGGCTTTTGCCGTGTATATTTTTTACAATGCCATGAATTCATTTTTCTCTGAATGTGTTCCGTTATACTATCCCTCAATTTCGAATAAGTCCCCTTGGTTTACAAAAGAATTGAGTCGCCTAAAAAATGTAAAGTCAAGGCTGTACGGTCCTCTTTAAATATATATCGGCTCGGTCAAACTTCACCGTGCTGAACGCGCAGTGTTACAAAAACTATTTGACTCGTTGTAGGGTCCAATTTTCACAGGATTCTAAACAGTTTTATAATTTTGTTAACACTAAACGTTAGCCATTAACGCGTCCTTCCTCGCTGTTTTTTCAAGCGTAAATGATGATCAGGCAATTGCCGACCTTTTTGACCAGTTTTTTCAAATAACTTACTCTATTACCACTGACTTAAATCAGACCTATTCTTACAACATGCCCAAATCGAACCTAATTTTCAGTCCGAGTTTAATCGAAAGCTCTCTTCTTTTAGATCTTCATCGTGTTAAGCCAGTTTATTTGCCGGGTCCCGACGGAATACCGGGCTGTGTGCTTAGGTATTGTGCCGATGCCCTGTGCTCTCCCCTTCTGAAATTGTTTACCTTATCCTTAGAAACCTCGCACTTTCCCCTTATTTGGAAGGAATCATTTGTTATTCCTCTCCACAAAAAAGGTAACAAATCGGTGGCCAACAACTATAGAGGAATCTCTAAGTTATCGGCCATCCCTAAGCTCTTTGAAAATATTATTACTCCACATTTGCAGCACCTTTGTAGATCAGTAATTTCTCCATGTCAGCATAGATTTATTAAGCGAAGATCAACAACTACGAACCTTTTGGAGCTCACTTCCTTCATTATAAGGGGCTTCCATAATAACCTTCAAACAGATGTAATTTATACTGACTTCAGCAAAGCATTTGATTCTGTTAATCATTCTCTTCTTCTCAGGAAACTCGATTTAATGGGATATCCTATTGATCTTCTTAGGTGGATCTCTAGTTATCTGACTGGCAGGACGCAAAAAGTCCTCTTTAAAAATTACGTATCTAATGTTCTCAGGGTTACCTCAGGTGTCCCACAAGGGAGCCATTTGGGTCCCTTA